>NW_019280830.1:226098-290629 GCF_000648695.1 Onthophagus taurus
ATATGATATGTGAGCATTTTTCAAAAAACCCTAATTATTTCTCAAACTATTAATGTTAGGCATAGGACATATGGAATATAAAAGATGTAAAATGAGACGCCGAAGACGACTAAGTAATAAAATATGGGGGGTGCCATTTAAAAAAATGAAGTTATGGTGCTTCCAAATTTCGAAAAGTTAACGTATCATAGTAAAGTGACCAAACGATCTAGACAGCCGTTCTCGGCACCAAAACATACTCCATCATGTTGTTTAAGCATGTTCTGAATCCTAAATTGATATCTCAAAAATTGAGTGTTCTATGATTTTTTGAACAAATGTCCGCTGGAGCAAATTTTTCTAGAAAAATTCGAATAACTCGAGAATTGCTGGTTCAAATTGCAAAAAGTAAAGTTATTTATAAACCTTCAAAACAGACAAACCCAAATATGTAAAAATATACAGGGTGTACCATTTAAAAAAATAAAGTAGGCGGCGACTTCCGGCATAAAAGAAGTGCTAGAAATCTGAAAATATTTTAGATGAAGGGAACGTAATTGATAATACTTAAGTCTGCATTCTCAAATTTTTTGTTTGGCCAAAACCCCAGAAACGTCTAATGACCGGTCTCGCTGAGACACCTGTATATACTATATATATATATTTATTGAACTAAAACTAACACTAGATCTAGACCTAGAAAGTTTCAGGTTTAGTCGTCTTTAGATACGTGCGACTAAACCCAAATGATCCTAGTTCTAGGTATAGTGTTAGTTCTGCATAGAAACAGTGCTAGTGTAAAACTAGAACTAACACTAGACCTAGAACTAGAAAGTTTCGGGTTTAGTCGTGCGTCTAAAAACGTGAAAAATGTGAAGTTGACAGAAATTTTCTTTTGAACGTTGTTTTCTCTGATAAAGCTACTTTCTACTTGAATGGTAAAGGTTAATTAATAGGCACAATTGTCGTTATTAGAGTGACGAAATAGCACGTTTAATAAGAGAAGGTCATACTCAGAGACCGCAGAAATATAATGTATGGGCTGGTATTATGGGAGAGAATGTAATTGGTCCATTTTTTATTAATGGAAATTTGGATGAAGATATCTGCATCTGTTAGAAAATCAAGTGTACGTGCCGTATGCCCTAATGGTATTGACAATAAATAACTCCATCAAGATGGTAGTCCTCCACATTTTAGTCCCGCAGTCCGAGACTTTTTAAGCTGTACGTTTCCAAACCGTTGGATTGGTAGTAGAGGCGACATTGAGTGGCCACCACGATCTCCTGATCTAACATCGCTCGATGTACGTGTATACAACAAAACCAGAATCAATCAATGATTTCGAAAATCGCATACTTGAAGAACCACCAATATCACTTGGGATATGCCCCCGATGGTTCAAAATTCCATCTATGAGCGTTTGGGTTATTGCGAGACCGAAGAAGGTTGACAATTTGAACATTTGCTATAAAAATCGTAATAAAACTGCAAAAAAGCATGAAAACATTTTATTTTCCCATTTGGTAGTCAACCCCTCATAATTCTTGAAACAATTAAGATATCGGGTTTTGGTTTATGGGGTTGTGTTTCTTTTTTCATTACCTTTAAAATAAGGTAAAACTCTACAGGGGTTGCTATTTAAAAATGTAGGGGTGGTCATCCCCTAAAAATTCCACATTGCATGGAACTTCTAAACTATCTAAGAATGTAGAACTCTTTAGTGATTCCCAAATTTAGTTCTTCACTCGTTCAAAACTTATAGCTCCGTCCCGGGAGTTTTGGGAAACCCTGTATATTATTATTGAAAACCTTTACCCACTACCTCGGCTTCTAAGTAATCCATTTGTACTAAAGAAAAATTTACTTTATTTTAAGAACTACAACTAACTACTGCCTTGGTAACACGACTGTTTCGGTTTCTAAATAATATACAGGTGTCCGGGAATGACGTGTATAACGGAAGACCACAAGGAACCTTGACCAAAAGTATGATGATTTAACTCAACTTATCTATATATAAAATTGCTTAGTTTAGTCGCTAGAGGTCTTTAAAAATTCATGATGAATAAAAGATAAAACGCAAAACAAACTGTTTTTGTTTCTAAAATTAATTATACCTAGCCAACTATTAGAAAAAAAGTTATTAACTACCTTAATCACTCATTCACGCTTGTGAGGATTTAGAAAATATTTTTTTGTGGCTAAACCGTTCACCCAACTAAAATTTTGTAAGAGAGAAAATAGTTTCTAAATAAAAGTAGCTATTCAGAAAAGAAAGATGGTAGTGTTTGTACAGGGTGTTAAAAAGATATGGATGCATAAATTATTGTGACAAAGTTTTTAAACACCCTATAATTTTCGAAATTAGAGTTTATTCCACAAATAGCTGTAGTCTACTGATACAAACACATGGCCAAAAAATCCAACGAGGATTTTTCGACTTATTTAAAAAAATATATTATTTTTAAAGCCTTCTAGGGGGGCTAAACTCAAGGTCTATAGAACATAAGGTTACCCAATACCGATTCTCCTCCTCTGAGAGGCAAGGTGGGTCAGTGACGTAGCTGGTTCTATGAACAACACAACACCACCTATACTGTGGTACAGTCTATATAAAATATTTAAACCTCGCATCGTGTTGTCACGTATAGGCACATGTATAGGCTATCTTTTATTCTGACTGTATCGAACCAGTGACGTCAATTTGCGGGGTAATAATCGATACTACAGAGGCATAGGGAATGAGGTAACCTTATGTTCTATAAACCTTGGGCTAAACTAAGCAATTTTGTATACAGGGTGTCTCACGTAACTGATTCGTTAGAACTTTTTCAGGTTCTACTATTCGTAGAGATTTGAAATTTTGGTAGCATGGGTTGTTCATTCGGAACTTTCGATCTAAAATATTTTCAAGATGGCCGCCACTTTTGGTCTACCGGACTATAACTTCGCTATTTTAAATGGAATGCTATAGTTTTTATTACACCGTTTAATTGTAGGTAAAAAAATAGGTTGACTTTGATAAAAGTTATTGGTACCTAGCGTTTTTCGTTTTCGAGTTATTTTGGTTTTAAGCTTTTTTTGGTAAATTTCAACATGCTCTTTAAAACTTCATATCTCAGGCAACGTTCATTCAAAAAAGATCTACGTTGGCACGATTACTCTTCAGATGTTATCAAATAGATTGTCATTTGTTGTATCGGAGTATCTTATACAGGCTGGTCAAAAATTGAATTACTGTTTCTCCATATTCAATGGCGAGAAAGTCGAAAATTTTAAATGGAACGCCCCATATTTTTTTAGCCTATCAGGAAGAGAATTTAATTCTCTACAAATTATCTATAAACATTCTCATACTTATTTATTGTAGTTTGTTTCATATTGCGAAATTTATTAAAACATGCACGAAATCCAGGTTTTTTATTAGAAAACTATGGATTTTTGACAGTTTTTGGTCCATGTTTGTATTATTGTTGTCATTAGTTACATTTGACGACGGGTGTAAGTCATTGAACATCATGGTAAAAAAATCATGGTATTCCAACGCCGATATTTGAAATTTATTTTGTATTGATGGCGAAGTAATAAACTTTTGGACAAGACGTGTCGAACACTTAATGAGAGATGCCTAAAAAATTTCAAAAAATTGATAAAGAATTTCTTAGTTCTGGATATATCGAGACCAAAAGAAATCGCATATTTCAGGTCACCAGTGATGAAGACAACGAAATAAAAATATTTTGCCGTGTTTTATTGCATTTCCAAATTCAATTTTATAACAAATTTATATTATAAATTTATATTTTTATTGAAATCTAATTTTTATCATTAACTTTTTGTTTTAATAGTTTAATTTATTTGATCTTCTGTTTGCTATTTTTGGTAAGTAAAAGCTAGTAAACTAAAAGATTATCAATCGTAGTTAATAGTACAAATAATAATAGAAATAAATTAAACAAAAAACTGTCAAAATGTCATGGCCTTCTAATAAAAATACAAACGGTTTCCTGCATTTCCTGCATGTTTTGATAAATTTACGAATATGAGAGAAACTACAACAAATAGGTATAGGAATATTTATAAATAAATTGTAGAGAATTAAATTCCCTTTCGTGTAGGCTAATAAAAAATGCGGTGTTCCATTTAAAATTTTCGACTTTCTCCCCATTGAATATGGAGAAACGGTAATTCAATTTTTGACCACCCTGTATAAGATATTCTGATACAATATATGACAATCTATTTGACAGCATCTGAAGAGTAATCGTGCCAATTTAGAGCTTTTTTGAAAGAACGTTGGCTGGGATATAGGGTTTTAAAGAGCATGGTGAAATTTGCCAAAAAAATCTTAAAATCAAAATAACTCGAAAACGAAAAACGCTAGGTACCAATAACTTTTATGAAAGTCAACGTATTTTTTTACGTACAATTAAAAGGTGTAATAAAAACTATAGCATTCCATTTAAAATAACGAAGTTATGGTCTACTTCCGGTAGAAAACTGTACGAATACTGGAACCTAAAAAAGTTCTAACGAACCAGTTACGTGAGACACCCTGTATAGATAAGTTAAGTTAAATCATCATATTTTTTGTCAAAGTACTTGTGGTCTTGCGTTGTACACGTCATTTCCGGACACCTGTATTATTACTGGAAACCTTGACCTTGATTAATGAAAAGTTTACTTTATATTAAATACTAGAATCACTGCCTCGGTTTCTAAATAATATATTATTATTGAAAACCTTGGCCCACTACCTCGGCAGCATGACTGCCTCGGCTTTTAAGTAAACTATTTGTATTAAATTAAAAAAGTTTACTTTATATTAAGTACTGGAATCACTGCCTCGGCAGCGCAGCTGCCTCGGTTTCTAAATAATATGTTAGTATTGAAAACCTAAAAGTATTGCCTCGGCAGCTTAGCTGCCTCGGTTTCTAAACGATATATTATTATTAAAAACCTTGAACTACTACCTCAGCAGCAGAGCTGCCTCGGTTTCTGAGTAAAATATTTGTATTAAAGAAAATTTACTTTATTTTAATTATTAGAGACTGCCAAAAATCGTAATAAAAAATTTTTCCAAATCGCTCAAAACACATCGAACCCAATTTTATCACCAACTACGAAACGAAATCTCGGTAAATAATTATTATTTTTATCTCACACTAAATCGATAAGATAAACTATATATTATATTCCCATTAAAACCACCATTTAGTTTCTACCCATCTCAATTTCACCATGTTCATTAAAACATTCATTCTAAATTTAATAATTTCCGTTATTTATACCCGAGGTAAGTACCCAAAAATAATTTAAATCAATTCCACATTAAACAAATTTTCCTAAAAGCAAAATGCGTTATCGATATAACAACGGACATCGGATTTCCACAACCAATTCTATTAAACCGACAAAACAAATTTTATTTACCATCAACGGACGGGTTAATAACTTTAGAAGATGGTGATTACATCGGGGTTGGTTGCCCCGGATCGACACTAACGATTAATTTGGTTCCGTTTAACGACGATTTCGCAAAGTTTCTTTGCAAAGGTGGAAAATATTTACTCGAAGGAGGTTCCATCACCAATTTCGAAAGCATATCGTGCCAAAAATCAGTCCAGGCAACCGCAAAAATCCCCCAAGATGATAATAAATGCACTAAATCGTCCCCGATAAATCATATAAAAATCCTAATCGGGTTTCAATTCACTTCGGAATTATTTAAAAAATTTATAACTTTAATAACAACCTGCTTTGATACAATTGAAGAAAAAACGATTTATTCCAGTTTTAATTTAACCAAAAGCAACTTAATGCGACAATTGAACGTGAATCGACCGCTTAAATGGGGCAAAGATTATTTTACGATTCAAAATTTGGACGATTTATACACGCGGAATACTCAAAGAAAAATTATCAACACATTAATCGGATTGGACGAGAATGATCTTCAATACATAAACAACGTTACTTATATAAACCGTGGTCATTTAACGGCGATGGCCGATTTTATTTACGCCACACAACAAAAATCAACGTTCTTCTACGTCAATTCAGCCCCTCAATGGTCTACCTTCAACGGGGGAAATTGGAAAAACCTCGAAGAAGAAATCCGAGATTTCTCTGCAAATAACAAAGATTTAATTATTCACACCGGAACTTACGAAACCTTAACATTACCTTACACCATCGAATTAAAACCCATCAATATATATTTATCGTCTACAATAAACGGTTTTGAGAAAAAAATACCGGTTCCTAAAACATTTTGGAAAATAATTCACGACCCCGATACAGAAACATCTTTAGCATTTATCGGAATTAACAACCCACATCTCACAACAATCGAAGAATCGGATATTTTTTGTAACGATATTTGCGACAAAGTGAATTTCGCTCGATTCGACCGCAAAAACATCACAAACGGTTACATTTTTTGTTGCGAATTGGAGGATTTTAGGAATACGGTGAAGGATTTACCTGATCTTGGGGTTACGGGGCTGTTGAGTAACGGTTGCGAATGTTGTTCTTTAATTAAAACGGGATTTATCGTTTTAATTGCTTCATTTGTAACCGTAACGTTTTAAATTTCCAATTAAAATCTATTTACAACGCATTTTCATTATTAACATAACCTTTAAATTTAAATTGAACTGTCAAAAAAGAAAAAATAAACAGAAACAAACTGAGTTGATCAAAATAAATACTTTTTTATTAAAATTTATTTATTTATTTAATTAAAATTGTTATTATTATTGTTAAATTAATTTAGATTTATTTAGTTTATATTTGATTAATTTTTATTAAAAAAATAAAAAAATTTTTTTTATTTGGAAGCTGATTTGATTAAGTTGATATTTCTTTTTCCCCTAAAACGACATAACCTAAAAAAAAACTAACCTCAAACAAATTGGATATAATTCAAGAATCATCATGTCGCTTAAAAATCGATAATTTTTTTTTAATCGACGGGAAATGACTCAAGTTATTATTATTATTAAATTAATTTAGATTTATTTAATTTATATTTGATTAATTTTTATTAAAAATAATAGAAAAAAAATTTTATTTGGAAGCTGATTTGATTAAGTTGGTATTTCTTTTTCCCCTAAAACGACATAACCTAAAAAAAATCTAACCTCAAACAAATTTGATATAATTCAAGAATCATCATGTCGCTTAAAAATCGATAATTTTTTTTTAATCGACGGGAAATGACTCAAGTTAGCCGTTACAAACAAAGAAAAAATGCGGAAAAGTGTAAAACTTTGCGAAAAATCAATTTAAAGTTTCGACGTGACGTCATCGGCCGTACTAACCATATATTTTCGCAGCACATTTGGTTAAAACGCATATTTTCTATGAAACTTTAACTTATTGTTTCCTGAATGGCAGATACTGTTGGCAAAAGACTAATTATTGCTATCAAAAGATTAAATACTGCTTAAATATTACTATTTCACAAAGTTACCTACTGCTTCTAAAATGCTAGATACTGCAGAAAAAGATCACAACTTACTTAGAAAAGACTAGATACTGTTTTCAAAATAATACCTATTGCTTCCAGAACGCTAAACACTGATGTTAAAGGTTTTGAATTCTTTGGATAGGCGGAATACTGCTTCCAAGACAGTAGTATTGCTTTCAAAGACTTTAATAATTGTTTAGAAAAGAGATATGCTTTCCAGAAAGCTACCTACTGCTTCCAGAATGTTAGATACTGCTGGAAAAGACTAATAACTGCTTGGAAAGAAGAGATATGCTTCCCAAAAAGCTGCCTGATGCTGCCATAATGCTAAATACTATTGGAAAAGATTAATAACTGCTTGGAAAGAAGAGATATGCTTCTAAAAAAGCTACCTGATGCTGCCATAATGCTAAATACTATTGGAAAAGATTAATAACTGCTTGGAAAGAAGAGATATGCTTTCCAAAAAGATACCTAATGCTGCCAGAATGCTAAATACTACTGAAAAAGAGTAATAACTACTTGGAAAGAAGAGATATGCTGCTTCCACAAGACTACTTCCTGCTTTCAGAGCGCTATATACTACTAGAAAAGATTACGACCTGCTTGGAGAAGAAGATATTGTTTGCAGACGCACGGCTAAACCCGAATGTTTCTAGTTCTAGTGTTAGTTCTAGTTTTGCAGTAATATAGTTACTATGTAGAACTAACACTATACCTAGAACTAGAATCATTCGGGTTTAGCCGCACGTCTCTAAAGACGGCTAAACCCGAATTTTTCTAGTTATAGTGTTGGTTCTAGTTTTAAATGTATTTAGCGTTAGATTGTGGTAAATTTTTATTGAAAGAAAAGTAGAACTAACACACAACATAACTTGTATAACTTTGTTAGGTTAGAATCTGTCAAAATGTCAAAATCAGATTTAATTATTTTATGGTAAATGTTGAAATAACCATAATAAGAATCAAAAAGCATTTGATTTGATATCAAACATGACCTATTTAGGTTAAAAAATGAAAACGTTAGGTTAGAAACTGTCAAATGTCAAAATCGAATTTAATTATTTTTTGATAAAAGTTGAAATGGTCGTAATAAGAATCAAAAAGCTTTTAATTTAATACCAAAGATGATCTATTTAGGTTAAAAAATGAATAAGTTAGGTTAGAATCTGTCAAATGTCAAAATCGAATTTAATTATTTTATGATAAATGTTGAAATAATCGTAATAAGAAACAAAAATCTTTTAATTTGATACCAAACATGACCTATTTAGGTTAAAAAATAAAATGTTAGGTTAGAATTCAAAAAAAAAAAAAAAAAAACTGCCATTTTGTTGTTCTTGACGTAATTTTAATATTTTCGTAAATATGTCGAGTTTGGATTCATTTTAAACGATTTTTAATTTCCTTTATGATGCAATTAATTAGAAACGATTTTAAAATATTAAAAAATTAATAACAATTTTTTTTTATTAAAAAAGAATGTTGTTATTTTTTCTATTAAATTCTTAATCTTTATTAAAATCCCTTTAATTTGATACCGAACACAACTAATTTCTGATAAAAATAAAAAAGGTTAGGTTAGGAATCAACAAAAAATCCGCCATTTTGTTTTATTTTGACGTAATTTTTATATTATCGTAAATAGGTGGAGTTTGGACTCATTTTAAAGGATTTTAAATTTCCTTTACGATGTAATAGGTTAGAAACGAAAATTTGTTATGTTAATAATCAACAAAGCTGTCAAACGTCAAAATATGACACTTTAAACATTAAATTTCGAACTGATTCGATTAAGTTGGTACTTTTTTCCCCCAAAACTACAAAATCAAAAAAAAAAAATCTAACCTCAATCAAATTTGAAATTTTAGAATTGGACCTGGATTTCTTTGAAAGACGCCAACAAAATGCCCCAACGACTAAATCATCATCAACAGCAACGGAAAATCAAGAAAATCCTCAAAGCCCCATCGAAATTAGCCCCGAATCGGTGGATAGAATCAAAGTGATATTGTTAGGGGCCCCGATGGTGGGAAAAAGCAGCATAATCCAAGTAAGACAAATTAATGTAATTGACTAAAAATTAATTAATTATTTTTAGCAATTTGTTTGGAATGATTTTACTGAAGAATACATCCCAACGGATAAAAAACTCACTTATTATCCATCTGTGATAACAAACAATCGTCTCTACGAAATAAAAATAACCGATTTACCGGTGATACCGTATTTTCCGGTGAATTCGTTCTACGAATGGACCGATTACAGGTTTTTCGGCTTAAGAAACGCCTCGGCTTACATTTTAGTTTTCGACCTATCAAACCCCGAATCCTTCCAATACGTAAAAACAATTCGAGAACAAATAATGGAAAGTCGGAACGTTTCCAACGTCCCCGTATTAATCGTAGGCAATAAACAAGACCTCATAGTTAATAGCGAAGGGGTTGCTGCTGGTGGTGGTGGGAAACCACCTGCAATTACGAGCGGATCGGACGAGAGGCGTCGAGAAATCGTTAATGTTGTCAAGAAACAGTGGAAATGCACTTACGTTGAGTGTAGCGCCAAATATAATTGGAGAATCGTTACCGTGTTTAAAGAGTTAATTTCGATGATTGATAATTTGGATAGTCGTGATCAAAGCCCTATGTTGGATAACATACAAGATGCTTTAGATAGAAATAAATGTGTTATTATTTGAGGTTAATAATAATGAATGAAGTAATAAAACGCAATAAATTTCGTAAATAACGTTACAGACAATCTAAAAGAATCGATTACTTCTTTTAATCGTTTAAATCATTAAATAAAAGCTGTGCCATTTAGTATTAAGAAAGTTTTTGTGATGACTCAATAAAAATTTCTCCGCAATATATTCATTTTTAATAAATTTGCACCTACCTTTATGTAACCTCGAAACTTGAGCCAATTAATGAGGTTAAGCAGCACACAAGACGATTTAGCAAACCTTAAACAAACAAGATACCTAAATTAATAATAATCATTATCTTTTATTAATAAGTTTAGTGTTATTACCATAAAATCCAACATTAATTAATTGTTTAAAAACACTTTTTGAATAGCAACAACTTAAATCTGCAAATGGCGACTAAATAACAAATGAAAATCGCTTAATTACACCAACTATAAAATTTAAAAAAAAAATAACATAACCTATAAAATTATTTAAGTTGGTATCACTTTTATAATAAATTAATTATTAATTAAAATTGATCATTTTTAATGAATTAATGCAAATAAAAATAACACTAACCTTGATCGGGATCCACACGAAAAATGAGCCGATTTATCTTTTTAGCGGAGATAACCTCTTACTTTATAATATTATGATTAATATTGTTGATTTCATCAAGATGAGTCTGAGATAAAGCAGCACACGAGAGGATTTTGCACAAACCCTAAACACAACAAGAAATCTTAACTATTAAGTGAGGTTAACACCAAAATTTTTAGTGCTACATTTACAATTTTATCTTTTATCGATAAAGTTATTATTTTATAACTTTCTTACCATTAAATCCCAAATTAATTAATCATTTAAAAAGCATTGTTTAAAACACTTTGTGAATAGCAACAACTTAAATCTGCAAATGGCGGCAAAATAACAAATGAAAATCACTAATTACACCAACTTTAAAATTTAAAAAAATAACAACCTATAAAATTATTTAAGTTGGTATCACTTTTATAATAAATTATTAATTATTTTTTGGAAAATTATAAAGCAAAATGTTTTAAATTGATCATTTTTAATGATTTAATACAAAAAAAATAACACTAACCTTGATCGGGATCCACACGAAAAATGAGTTGATTTGTTTCCGATTCATCTTTTTACCGGAGATAACCTCTTACTTTCTAATATTATGATTAATATTGTTGATTTCATTGAGATGAGTCCAACATAAAGCAGCACACGAGAGGGTTCAGTACAAACCTTAAACACAACAACAAACAGTAACTATTAAGTGAGGTTAAGACCAACATTTTTAGTACTACAATTACAATTTTATCTTTTATCAATAAAGTTATTATTTTGCGACTTTCTTACCATTAAATCGCAAATTAATTAATCATTTAATTGTTTAAAAATCATTGTTTAAAACACTTTGTGCATAGCAACAACTTAAAAGTACAAATGGCGACAAAAAAACAAATGAAAATCGCTTAATTATGCCAACAGAAAAATTTAAAATGAAATGAAGCAATACGATTGGTCGAAAAAAATAACATAACCTATAAAAAATTTTGTGTTGTTTTTATGAAATAAATTACCACAAAAAATTATTTATTTATTAATTTGTTGTAAAATTATAAACCAAAATGTTTCAAATTGATCATTTTTAATGATTTAATGCAAAAAAAAATAACACTAACCTTGATTGGGATCCACACTAAAAATGAGCCGATTTGTTTCCGATTCACCTTTTTATGGAGAACCTCTAACTTTCTAATATTATAATTAATATTGTTGATTTAATCGAGATGAGTCCGAAATGAAGCAGCACACCAGAGGATTCATCACAAACCCTAAACACAACAAAAAACCATAACTATTAAGTGAGGTTAACATAAAAATTGTTAGTGCTACAATCACAATTTTATCTTTTATCAATAAAGTTATTATTTTTGCGACTTTCTTACCATAAAATCCTAAATGAATTAATCATTTAATTGTTTAAAAATCATTGTTTAAAACACTTTGTGCATAGCAACAACTTAAAACTGCAAATGGCGACAAAATAACAAACGAAAATCGCTTAATTATGCCAACATAAAATTTAATTTGTAAAATTAAGTCAGTATTAAAAAATAACTCACTTTGCAACAATTTCCCGTTATCTTCAAAATTGCAATTTCTCCTGCCTTGGTCGTAATAAAGACATATTATCCAAAAACGTCTTCCAATTTCTTTCGAAGAATCTTTTGAGGTTATGTTTTCTTTTGTGTAAATAAAACGTAATTGGAGTAAAATTAGATATAAAAATGAATTAATTAAGTTGTGTTTGACTCACCCACATCCATTTTTCCGTCTTCTGTTATTGAAACCCCTAAAATGTTGGAGAAAAACTCCTCAAATTGAAAAAAACCTCAAATTTGAGTTGGTTATAAATTGATGGGGTAGATGGCGCTATATTATAACCTAAAAAAATTAATTTTTTAAATAAATAAATTTGGATAAATGTTCTTAAAAGAACAATTATTCTTTTTTTGGCTTGTAATTATGCGTAAGTTCTCTCTCTTAACGTTTCTTTTATTTTTGTTGCCCCTTTTTTGTTATATCAACATAGTAAAATATACTATTTCCATTCAATTTTGCCTCATTATTTTTTTTAACTTATCTTTTCTTTCATATCATTCGATTTATCACTACTTCTATTTTTGTAATTTTTGCAAATCGCTTTTTTTTGAAAAATTTTTTGTTTTAACTTTTGCAAAATTCTTTTCCTCTTTTTTTTTAATTCTATTATTTGCGGGGCATTATTTTTTTTATGTCATTTCAACTCATCGTTACAATTATAAAAAAGGAAAAAATCAATCGGAAACATAATTCAATTATAATTACATTAATCGCTAATAAATTCCCAAAAAATCACATCAAAAAGACTTTTAAAAATTAATCGTAACTTTCATGAATAAGAATTAAGTGAGTTTTTGGTTTACAATTAACAAAAACATTTAACTATAACACCAAAACTAGAAATATTTGCTTCCTCGATCTTTTTTTATACAACTTTTACTCTATATTTTATTTTATTTTATTTTATATAATTATAGTTATTTTTTTAAATCATTAACACACCTTAACTCTTTTTTATCAAGTTTATCGAATCTTATCGTTAAACGATACCCTTAAGTGTAATAAAAAAAGAAAAAACTATCGTTTCCACGGTCGATCCTCATTTTCGTCATCTTCATCTTCATCATCTTGAAGAAGAGCTTCCTCCGACATTTCTTGAGCGAGCTAAAATCAAATTAATCAATAAAAATTACTCAAACACAATTAAAACTCACCGAAAAATGTGATAAAACATTTTTTTGCTCATCACTTTCAAACCGAGACACCAAAATCTTCGTGGGCCGATGATCCACCGACATATTTTTAAATCGATTCACTTTTTTCGTAACACTTTGTTGATCGACCAAATTATTCTTCGATAATAAATGTCGACTCACAATCGGAGCTGCGAATCTCCTCCCACGAACACCTCCGGGCCCCCTCATCAATTGAGTTTTCGCCTTTAACTCTTGAATCCGCTTTTGCAACTCTGATGTATCAGCTCCTTCTTGTTGCTTCGTTATCAAATCTAACTCAGCGTCCAACATTTCTTTTTGCGCCTCCTCTTTACTCTTTTTAATCGGAGCCGGTGATTTGTGTGAGCCCCCGGTTGTCGATGAATTTGATATCGCTAAAATCGCTTTTCGTATCTCCTCGATGGCTTCTTGCGATTTTTTAATCGTTTCCATTAATTGTTCGCGATGCGGCCCCGCCGGGGTCTTTTCTAACTTACTTATCAACAATTTTTGTTGTTCCAGTTGTTTTTTTAATAATTCTTGTTGGCGTTTTCGGAGATCTTGAGAAAATTTCATCGCCTCTTTACGTTTCTCTTCTTGATTCTTTTTTAATTTCTCTTTGGTCGCTAAAAGTTCTTGATTCTTTTTAATCGCCCCCGTTACCAAAGCTTTCCTTTCTTCTTTAGCTGCAACCAACGCTGCGGAATCAACCGGTTTCTTCGGAGATTGATCCTCAATTTGATGATCATCCTTCACT
Organism: Onthophagus taurus; assembly: GCF_000648695.1. Taxonomy (NCBI): domain Eukaryota; kingdom Metazoa; phylum Arthropoda; class Insecta; order Coleoptera; family Scarabaeidae; genus Onthophagus; species Onthophagus taurus. Next base: position 240,345 of record NW_019280830.1, read on the forward strand.
TCCGCTTTCGGTTGAACCAAATTTAAGACTTTATTCGAATTTGGCGCTACAATTTGTGGGATTCCTAAACGGTCTTTTATCGAGGATCTCGGAGGCACATTTTCTTGTTTACCTACGTTTATTTATAACAATTAGATTAATAAAAAAGGTAACAACACAAATTTTGAGGTTAGTTCACGAATTTTTAGTGACTTTTTTGACGCATAACCTCAAAATATTAATTTATTTATAATTAATAATAGAATGGATGAAATAATAAAGAAACGTACGAGTTAAATTTATTTATAACAATTAGATTAATAAAAAAGAACAAACATTTTGAGATTAGTTTACGAATTTTGAGTGATTTTTTGTTTTGGTGGGTTTCCTATCCTTTTTTCCCCCAAAAAATAAATGTCTCATTTGACACGTAACCTCAAAATATTAATTTAATAAAAAAATTATTAAAAGAATGGATTAAATAATAAAAGAAACGCACGCGTTAGATTTATTTATAATAATTCGATTAATAAAAAAGAACAACAATAATTTTGAGGTTAGTTTACAAATTTTTAGTGATTTTTCTTATTTGAAGAATTTTCTATCCTTTTTTCCCTCAAAAATAAATGTCTCATTTGACACATAACCTCAAAATATTAATTTAATAAAAAAAATTATTAAAATGGATGAAATAATGCACGTGTTCGATTTATTTATAACAATTCGATTAATAAAAAAGAACTAAAAATTTTAAGGATAGTTTAAAAATTTTGAGTGATTTTTTGTTTTGTTGGGTTTCCTATCCTTTTTTCCCCCAAAAAATAAATGTCTCATTTGACAAGTAACCTCAAAACATTAATTTAATAAAAAAATTATTAAAAGAATGGATGAAATAATAAAAGAAATGCACGCGTTCGATTTATTTATAACAAATCAATTAATAAAAAAGAACAACACACATTTTGAGGTTAGTTTACGAATTTTTAGTGATTTTTCTTATTTGAAGAATTTCCTATCATTTTTCCCTCAAAAATAAATGTCTCATTTGACACATAACCTCAAAATATGAATTTAATAAAAAGAATTATTAAAATGGATGAAATAATGCACGCGTTCGATTTATTTATAACAATTTCATTAATAAAAAATAGCAACAAAAATTTTGAGGTTAGTTTAAGAATTTTGAGTGATTTTTTGTTTTGGTGGGTTTCCTACCCTTTTTTCCCCCAAAAAATAAATGTCTCATTTGACACGTAACCTGAAAATATTAATTTAATAAAAAAATTATTAAAAGAATGGATGAAATAATAAAAGAAACGCACGCGTTCGATTTATTTATAACAATTCGATTAATAAAAAAGAACAACAAACATTTTGAGGTTAGTTTACGAATTTTTAGTGATTTTTCTTATTTGAAGAATTTTCTATCCCTTTTTCCCTCAAAAATAAATGTCTCATTTGACACATAACCTCAAAATATTAATTTAATAAAAAAAATTATTAAAATGGATGAAATAATGCACGCGTTCGATTTATTTATAACAATTCGGTTAATAAAAAAGAATAAAACAAATTTTGAGGTTAGTTTAAGAATTTTGAGTGATTTCTTGTTTTGTTGGGTTTCCTATCCTTTTTTCCCCCAAAAAATAAATGGCAAAATTTGACATATAACCTCAAAATGTTAATTTAATAAAAAAAATTATTAAAAGAATGGATCAAATAATAAAAGAACTACACGCGTTCGATTTATTTATAACAAATCGATTATTATAATAAGAAAAAACATCAATTTTGAAGTTAGTTTAAAAATTTGGAGTAATTTTTTGTTTTGTTGGGTTTCCTATCCTTTTTCCCCCAAAAAAAATAAATGTCTCATTTGACAGATAACCTCAAAATATTAATTTAATAAATAAATTCAAATTTAAAATAGAATTATTAAAAGAATGGATGAAATACTAAAAGAAATGTCGACGTTAAATATGGAAGAATCAACTGAAGAAGACAAAATCGTGAAAACAGCCCTAAAAATTTTAAAGAAAACCACGGAGATGATCGAAAAGAATTACACAGACCCAAAACAATTATTTAACGACTTAATCGAGGCTGATTTGAGATATTTCCTAACAACAGACATTGAAATTAATAGGATGGACCTAAAAGGCGTGTTAGAAATGAACGATTTATTTCCGATAGTCACAAAATGCGTTACAAAACTCTTCGAGCACACCAAAAACGAGTTGGGAAAAAAGGATTTGAGCCAAAACGAAATTATCGAGGTTGTAGGAACCATCGCAAACCTCACCTTAATCATGGAAATCTCCAATTTTAAAACCAAAGACATTCAAAAAGAAATCGAAACATTTTTAGTGTTTTTGTTCAGATTCTTTTTCAATTTCGACGAAATAAATAAGGTAACAAAAATAATTTCGTAATAACTTAATCTAATTAATTTGTTTTAGTTTAATTTGTTAATTTTATGTGAAGAGTTGATTTTGGAGTTTACAAACCGCCACGAATCGCGCTTATTCATCCTAATTGAAATTAAAAATCGTTTCGAAACCATCAAAAACACCCAAATTTTAACGAATTTTAACATCAGCGATGTATTAAGTGGGATCGAAATTGAGTGTTTTATGCATTACGCAAACATCTTGCGGGAGGTGCTCGAAAAAAATTGGTTCACCCCCAATGGAAACAACAAAAAAATTCCAAAAGATATTTTAAACGATTTAAATAAAATTTTGATTGAGTTAAAACCGTATTTAACGAGATCGCTTAAATTTGTTTTTGATAATTGTTCAATGTACTTAATTTAATTAATAAATAAATAAACGTACCTTCGTTATTGGCCGAATGCCAAAATACTTTAATAAAGCGGTTATTTAAAACCGCTTCGGTGCTCCGATAGGCGGCGTTGGCTTCTGCATGACTTGAAAACGTCACAATTGCAGCTTCGGGATCGTTTTCGTACCCAACTTGAATATTGAGAATTTTCCCAAACTTGGAAAAATGATTGTTGAGGTGAGTAATGTTGTTTAGACCAGGAGGGACTTTTTTTAATTCCAACGAGCAATTCGCCGGGTTTTTTTGTCGAGGGCCTAAACGGTTGAAATCGAACCCCCTCTTTTTAAACATGCCGTCTTGATCGTGTTCCGGTGGAATTCCAACGTTTCCGCCTCCCATAAAACCGGGTTGTTGGCGCCCGGGGAAATTCCCTTGGAATTGGTGATGATCGTTTTGTTGGTTATCGAGGACCGGAACGGGGATTAATTCGCGCTGCATGTTGGGTTGAGGCGGAAAAGGGTTCATTGGTATCTAAAAAATTAATTTTATTTAGATTGGATATGTTTTACCCGATTTAATTACAACGCGTTAAAGTTAGTAGCTGAAATTAAGCAATTTTGACACCAAAAAGTATCCACAACGCGATGTGGCTATTTAATGATTGCTCACAATCGATTGCTTTCAAACATAGAATGTAGAAAACGAAAACACAAACGAAAATTTGGTGGCAATATTAAAAAACCTAATAGGAAGAGAAGCATTAATCAAATATGAATCAATTAAAACTGTGAAACCGGAAGAGGAGTCTGTAGTTCCTATAGTCTGCCTATATACTGCTTCATATAGTCTAAAAACTGCTTGTAGAAGGCTAAATACTGTTTGCAAAAGACTAAAAACTGATTACAGAAGATAGATACTGCCTAAAGAAGCCTAATTATTGCTTGAGATAGTATAGAAACTGCTTGCAAAAGATTAAATATTGTTGGCAGAAGATACGCACTGCCCATAGAAAGCTATGTGCTGCTTGAAATAGTCTCAAAATTTCTTGCAGAAGTTTAAATATTGTTGGCAGAAGACAGATACCACATATGGATAACTAAACAGTATTTTTAGAAGAGTAAAAATTAATTGCAGAAGACAGATACTGCTTATAGAAGAATAGATATTGCTTCAAATGGACTAAAAACTGATTATGTCTTCAGATTCAATACTGCTACAAAAAAATAGGCATTGTTGTAAATAATCAAACTATACTTGAAAGAGAATAACCACTATTTTCAGAAATCTAGCAGCGTTGTAACTCTTTCAGGTTTAAAATGTCAACGTCAATTTTAACACATTTGTAATCTTCATTAAAAATCCTTTAAAATGAGTACAAACACGACACATTTATCTTCAATATTAATGAAGTTATGGTCAACTTCCGGTTAGAAATGTCAACATCAATTTTGACATATTCTTAATTTTTATAAAATGTCTTAAAATTTGTCAAAAACAAAAATATAATAAAATAAAATCTAAAATTAAGGTTGGTATTAATATTTAAAAATTAAATTGCTATCTTCATTGTTGCTAACTTCGGGTTTAATGTTTTTTTTATTCTAACTTTTTTGTTTTTTCAGATAAGTGCGTCGTGTTTGGACTCATTTTAAAGGTTATTTTATAAAGATTACGATTTTATTATTATATTCGTAATCTTAACCTCAAAAAACAAAAAAATTAGAATAAAAAATATTAAACACGATGTTGGCAACAATGATGCTAGAACATAATTTTTAAATATTAATACCAACCTTAATTTTTGACATTTTTTCTTATATTTTCGGTTTTTATGAATAATATTTATTTTAAAAGACATTTTGTTAAAATTACGAATATATCTAAATTGACGTTGACATTTCTTAATGATGATGACATATACGTCAAAATTGGGGTTGACATTTCAAATCTAAGGTTGAAAACTTCATGGTGATAATTTCAACTTTAATTTTGATATATATGTACTCGTAATCCTTGTTAAATAACCATTCAAATCAGTTGGAATAAAAAGTATTAAACCAGAAGTTGGCAACAATGAAGTTAGCAACATAATTTTTAAATATTAATACCAACCTTAATTTTTGACATTTTTTCTTATATTTTCATTTATGTGATAAATTTTAAAACATTTTATAAATATTAACAATATGTCAAAATGACATTGACATTTCAAACCGGAAGTTAACTTCATTAATATTAAAGATAAATATGTCGTGTTTGTACTCATTTTAAAGCATTTTTAATGTAGATTACAAATATGTCAAAATTGAGGTTGACATTTTAAACCTGAAGTTTGTTATCATATAATCAAGAACTTCATGGTGTTCTTTCATGCTTAAAAACACTACTACTATACTTTTTGGGTTCCACAACGCGTTTTAGTTACTTTTTGGTGTACACAACTTGTAAAATTGCTATTAAGTAAACCTAAATACCCTCAATGTGTTGTAAGTAATAATTAATAAGTTGTAGGTAAAAAGGAATTTGGATTTTGGGGGTAATAAACATAACAAATTGATTAAATTACGTACTCTTGGTCCTAACATGGGGCGAGGTCCTCGAAATCCACGATGAAAAATTTGTGGGGCTTGTGGATTATATTCCGAGGGTAAATGCCCCCCTCTTGGCGGCATTCCATGCATCATAGGATGCGAAGGTGGCATAACCGGGGGTAATAACCCCCCCGGGGCGACATCGACAGGTACAGGAGCCCCATTAGGGGCGTAAGTTGTTAAAACTGAAGATAAGGTGCTATCTTCGAGCACTACGGGGTCAACCCCGTGATCAAAGGGACACATTTCCCCCCGCATACAATACCCTTTCTCATCATAATCCCTACATCGTCTTTTTCGCTCAACCCCGCCTTGTTGCACCACCACCGATTGAATACTTTGCGTGGTGCTATTTAATCGCAAATCCATATCGCCATGATTCGAATCTTGAGTCGGGGTCCCCGCCCCTGAATGCGAATCTTTTAGATTTAAAACTGTCTCTTTGCGATCTTTCGATCTCGATCTGCTGCGACTGTTTGATCTGGGGGGTGATCGATTTCGATATCGACCTCGATAATTATGACGAGGACTTCTAGATCGCGAGCGAATTCGCCCCCCTAAAGACATGGAGCGAGATCTTCGCCTATCGTAGCGTCTCGGGGGCGATTTATTCCTCCATGGACGCGCTCTGTCGCGTTTTTCTCGGTCTCTATCGCGGGATTTATCCCTAGAACGAGATCGACGCACTCTATCCCAAGATCGCGATCTCGAGCGGTTCCTCGACAAACTCCGATGCCTCGAACGCCGCCTCGGCTTCTCTTCTTTCTCCGATTCGCTTTTTCTTTTTAAATCGGAAGGTCTCGCGGGGGGTTTCTCAATTATATTCGTCGTCGACCCGTTTATCGTTTCGTTTAAATTTGGGAGCTCACTCACTGGGATGATCGGCTTGATTTCTTTAATCGGCTGGATCTTTAGGGGGGAATTTCCCGACTCGGGTTTCGCCGCGATTATGTTTGGATTGGGGGGGTTCGCGTTCGGAATCACCGACTCCATGTATTCGCGATTATCGAGCGTTTTAAATAGGAGATTTACGAAATTTATCGTCTCACCTTGAAGAAACACTTCTAATTGAGATATCATACTGTCTCGGAGGGCTTCTAAGCTTTTATCTTTCTTCACTAAGGCGATTACGTAATTTGCCAATGCACTCGGATCCGCCTCGCACCTTATAAATCAAAAATTTGATCAAAAATATGATTTTTAAAAATTAGTGAGGTTATGTTTGATGACCTCAATTAAAAACGAAAAATGATTTAAACAAAAAATGTGGTTAATTAATGATTATAATAAATAAAGTGATTATTGCCGATTTAAATGATTTTTGATAAAAATTTGGGTTTAAATCCGAAATTTTGAGAAAATAATGCTAAAATATGGAGATGGCTTACATTGGCTTCAGAACAGCGGTTAACCATGTTTTGAAAGCGTCCGGGTCCTGTATAAACATATTTTCTTGTTCGTTTCGGTTTTTAATCGCCTTGTGAAGGAGTTTCGAGCGATTTCCACGGGAAATTAGAAGAAAATCCACTCAAAATAACGCGGAAAATACGCAATTGATCACGCATTTACTGGATATGGTAATGGCAGCGGTACCAACATCGCGGGAGTTAACCCACTAAAAATAGAAAGAACCAACGTGAAGATGTCTATTTATAAATAAATAAAATAAATAAATTAATTAATTAAAAACGAATTTACCATTATTAATAAATCAAATCGATTAAAACAATTATTTTTTAATAAAAATTGACATTAAAAAAATAAATTAATTTAAAACTGTCACGTTACCAACATAAAAAAAAATTAAATGATAATTATGTAATTGCAAAATCGAATTAATTTCTTTTAATTATTCATTAAAAAATCCCTCATTAATCATTACGAATATAAAAACCTTGAATGTTTGTAAATAAAGTTGGTGAAATCGCGATAATCGAGGAGGCATCACATCACAACATTAAAAAAATATATATGTGTACATCACTGTCACGCGAAAATCACATTTTAGCCATGAAAAATTAGCTCAAATTTGTTGTATATGTGTGTAATTTGTCTGAATCAATAAAATGGGTATCGTTCACGCCAAGGTAAGCCCCCAATCTCAAAAATTCCATCAAAATCTCCACCCGGTTTATGACATAACCTCACTTTTTAGGATAACTCGGACCTTAAAATGCCCCAATTCGGCATTCCAAAAGCCGAAATTAATTACGACGAAATCGAAGAGTCGCGATCTATACCATTAGATGTACCTGTAAGATATTTTTTATTATAATCATAAATTAAAAAAAAAAATGGATTCTAACCTCACTTTTAGGTCCGTGTGGACACAATAAGTATTAATGGATTAAGTAGAACTAAAGATGATATTGTAGAGGACGCAACGAAAGATATATTTAAATCAAAAAATTTCCGGGAGGTTCTTTATAATGCGCATAAAGTAATAATTTAAAAATAAAATTAAGTGAGGTTATGTTTCAAATTTATTTTTTTAGGCGAGGCTTAAATTGGAAACTTTAAGTTGTTTTCGCAACATCGCGGTACATATTGATGTTAGTCGAGGTCCCAAAGCAACACCCGAAGGATTAGATGTAAATAAATCAAAAATTAATTCTTAATTACTTAAAAAAAAAAAAATTTTAGGTTACGTTTCACGTAAAAGAATTAAAACGAGTCGTTGGGGGTGTTAACACCGAAGTGGGTAACAACGAAGGATCCGTAGTTGTTGGATTACGCGTCCCAAACGCGTTTGGACGCGGGGAAAGAGTCTTCGTTGAGTACAGTTATGGTTCCCGGAAATCAAATAATTTTAGTGTGGGGGCTGTAAAACCGTTAATGGGGAAGTACGAGCCGAAGATATCAGCGAGTGTTTTTCAAAACGTCGCGGAGGTTGCCGCTTCGGGTTATAAAGAGCTTGAACGAGGATTTGCAGTTGATTTTGGGCTCTTATCGTTTGCTAATGTTCGTCATAACTTTCAATATAAGGGTTCGACGAGGGAATTGGGGGTTTTGTCGAAATCTTCGTCGTTTGAAGTTCGAGAGAATTCTGGTCCAACTTTAAAATCGGCCCTCGCGCATATTCTTACGGTGGATTTGAGGGATGATTTAATTTTCCCAGCTTGTGGAACTCTGTTTCAGTTAAATACGGAATTCGCTGGGATTGGGGGAAATATTGGGTTTTTAAAAAACGATCTTTACGTTCAATCGAATATTAGTATTTTGAAGGATGTTGTAATTCAAGGTAATAATTTTTTTTTGTTTGTTTAAAATTAATTTCAAAAAAAATATGACGTTTCATAAAATTGACATTTAATTTTGACAAATTGATGTGAAGTTGGCCACAGTTGGTGACAATGAATGAACTTTATTCAAAAATTTATTTAAAAAAGTAAATTTATGGAATCAATTTTAATAGTAGTCATGGACAAAGTATAGTATTCTACTCACATATAATGGACTATTATTCATTCAGCCCTCATTATACTCATATCTCGTCGTTGTAACTATGCAACCAATATCACACTATTTATTTTATAATACGCAATTTGCGTATTGCAATACCAGTACTGTGATGTTGGTTGCATACTTGTAATGATGACGTCGGGTACGATAATTAATTAACACACTGTATGCTCCTACAGTGATACAATAAAGTCTACATACAGCCCCGATAATGATAATATGTCAGCTCCCAAAATGTAATTCAATGAAATTTTTTAACAAAACATGTAAGAAGTCCATATTATTTCCATATTTTACATAACTATATAAATTTTAGCCGTCTTTAGAGACGGTGGCTAAACCTAAATGTTTCTAGGTCTAGTGACAGTGCAAGTGTAAAACTAGAACTAACTCTAGACCTACAACTAGAAAGTATCTAAGTTCTAGGTTGCTCAGAACGATTGAAAACTGCACCAACATTGTGCAAAATTGCTTTATAAGGTAGCAAAATTTTTCAAAATGTTTCGAAATAGGTTCATAGCCATCTCATGTTATTCAAAATCATTGAAAACTGGCTGAGCATAATTTTATACTTGTCTAAATCATTAACAACTAGTTTTTACACAATCAGTGTTGTTCAAAATGACTAAAAACTAGTTAATAGTCATTAAAAACTTGTCTAAATGTATAAGGACTAGTTTATAGCAAATCTGGGTTGCTCAGAATGATTGAAAATTGCACCAACATTGTCTAAAATTGGTTTATAAGGTAGCAAAATTGTTCAAAATGATTGGAAATAACTTCATAGCCATCTTATGTTATACAAAATCATTGAAAAGTGGCTGAGCATAATTTTATACTTGTCTAAATCATTAACAATTAGTTTTTACACAATCAGTGTTGCTCAAAATGACTAAAAACTAGTTAATAGTCATTAAAAACTTGTCTAAATGTATAAGGACTAATTTATAGCAAGTCCAGGTTGCTCAGAATGACTGAAAATTGCATCAACATTGTCCAAAATTGCTTTATAAGGTAGCAAAATGTTTGAAAATAGGTTTATAGCTATCTCATGTTATTTAAAATCATTGAAAATTGATTGAGCATAATTTTATACTTGTCTAAATGATTAACAACTAGTTTTTAAACAATCCATGTTGCTCAAAATGACTGAAAATTAGTTGTTAGTCATTAAAAACTTGTCTAAATGTATAAGGACTAGTTTATAGCAAGTCCAGGTTGCTCAGAATGATTGAAAACTGCATCAACATTGTCTAAAATTGGTTTATAAGGTAGCAAAATTGTTCAAAATGATTGGAAATAACTTCATAGCCATCTTATGTTATTCAAAATCATTGAAAAGTGGCTGAGCATAATTTTATACTTGTCTAAATCATTAACAACTAGTTTTTACACAATCAGTGTTGCTCAAAATGACTAAAAACTAGTTAATAGTCATTAAAAACTTGTCTAAATGTATAAGGACTAGTTTATAGCAAGTTTAGGTTGCCCAGAATAACTGAAAACTGCACCAACATTGTCCAAAATTGCTTTATAAGGTAGCAAAATGTTTCGAACTAGGTTCATAGCTATCTCATGTTATTCAAAATCATTGAAAATTGGTTGAGCATAATTTTATACTTGTCTAAATGATTAACAACTAGTTTTTAAACAATCCATGTTGCTCAAAATGACTGAAAACTAGTTGATAATCATTAAAAACTTCTCTACATGTATAAGGACTAGTTTATAGCAAGTTTAGGTTGCCCAGAATAACTGAAAACTGCACCAACATTGTCCAAAATTGCTTTATAAGGTAGCAAAATGTTTCGAACTAGGTTCATAGCTATCTCATATTATTCAAAATCATTGAAAATTGATTGAGCATAATTTTATACTTGTCTAAATGATTAACAACTAGTTTTTAAACAATCTATGTTGCTCAAAATGACTGAAAATTAGTTGATAGTCATTAAAAACTTGTCTAAATGTATAAGGACTAGTTTATAGCAAGTCCAGGTTGCTCAGAATGACTGAAAACTACATCAACATTGTCAAAAATTGGTTTATAAGGTAGCAAAATTGTTCAAAATGATTAGAAATAAGTTGTAAGTGGTAAGTAACGCTAGTTAGCATAAAATATCACTATGTTGTATATTTGTATTGCACTAAAACTAGAACTAACACAAGACCTAGAACTAGAATCATTCGGGTTTAGCCGTCTTGAGAGACGTGCGGCTAAATCCGAATGTTTCTAGTTCTAGATCTAGTGTTAGTTCTAGTTATGCACTATCACTCGTTTAAAAAATTCATTAAATTACATTTCAGGAGCTGAGATATTATCATTTTCTGGAATGTATATAGACTTTATTTTAAATAATAATATACTATTATTAATTATTTAATTTTAGGAACTCTTGGTGGTGGATTTTTAAAAGGAATTGGTAATNATTGAAAACTGCACCAACATTGTCTAAAATTGGTTTATAAGGTAGCAAAATTGTTTAAAATGATTGGAAATAACTTCATAGCCATCTCATGTTATTCACAATCATTGAAAAGTGGCTGAGCATAATTTTATACTTGTCTAAATTATTAACAACTAGTTTTTACACAATCAGTATTGCTCAAAATGATTAAAAACTAGTTAATAGTCATTAAAAACTTGTCTAAATGTATAAGGACTAGTTTATAGCAAGTCCAGGTTGCTCAGAATGAGTGAAAATTGCACCAACATTATCTAAAATTGGTTTATAAGGTAGCAAAATTGTTCAAAATGATTGGAAATAAGTTGACAGCCATCTCATGTTTTTCCAAATCATTAAAAACTGGTTGAGCATAATTTTATACTTGTCTAAATGATTAACAACTAGTTTTTAGACAATCCATGTTGCTCAAAATGACTGAAAACTATTTGATAGTCATTAAAAACTTGTCTAAATGTATAAGGATTAGTTTATAGCAAGTCCAGGTTGCTCAGAATGACTGAAAATTGCACCAACATTGTCCAAAATTGCTTTATAAGGTAGCAAAATGTTTAAAAATAGGTTTATAGCTATGTCATGTTATTTAAAATCATTGAAAATTGGTTGAGCATAATTTTATACTTGTTTAAATGATTAACAAATAGTTTTTAAACAATCCATGTTGCTCAAAATGACTGAAAACTAGTTGGTGGTCATTAAAAACTTGTCTAAATGTATAAGGACTAGTTTATAGCAAGTCCAGGTTGCTCAGAACGATTGAAAACTGCACCAACATTGTCTAAAATTGGTTTATAAGGTAGCAAAATTGTTCAAAATGATTGGAAATAAGTTGACAGCCATCTTATGTTTTTCCAAATCATTAAAAACTGGTTGAGCATAATTTTATACTTGTTTAAATGATTAACAACTAGTTTTTAGACAATCCATGTTGCTCAAAATGACTGAAAACTGCTTGATAGTCATTAAAAACTTGTCTAAATGTATAAGGATTAGTTTATAGCAAGTCCAGGTTGCTCAGAATGACTGAAAATTGCACCAACATTGTCCAAAATTGCTTTATAAGGTAGCAAAATGTTTCGAAATAGGTTCATAGCTATCTCATGTTATTCAAAATAATTGAAAATTGGTTGAGCATAATTTTATACTTGTTTAAATGATTAACAAATAATTTTTAAACAATCCATGTTGCTCAAAATGGCTAAAAATTAGTTGATAGTCATTAAAAACTTGTCTAAATGAATAGGGACTAGTTTATAGCAAGTCCAAGTGCACCTAGTTTTGCACTGGCACTAGAACTAACACAAGACCTAGAACTAGAATCATTCGGGTTTAGCCGTCTTGAGAGACTTGCGGCTAAATCCGAATGTTTCTAGTTCTAGATCTAGTGTTAGTTCTATTTTTGCACTGTCACTAGAACTAACACAAGACCTAGAACTAGAATAATTCAGGTTTAGCAGTCTTGAGAGAGGTGCGGCTAAATCCGAATGTTTCTAATTCTAGATCTAGTGTTAGTTCTAGTTATGCACTAACACTCGTTTAAAAAATTCATTAAATTACATTTCAGGAGCTGAGATATTATCATTTTCTGGAATGTATATAGACTTTATTTTAAATAATAATATACTATTATTAATTATTTAATTTTAGGAACTCTTGGTGGTGGATTTTTAAAAGGAATTGGTAATGATATGCAAATAGGAATGAGCGATATGTTCTTTTTGGGGGGACCTTTGGATTTGCGAGGATTTCAAATGAGAGGAATTGGTCCGAGAGCTGATGGGGATGCTTTAGGAGCCGAGATGTATTGGTCCGCCGGGTTGCATTTGTTCACTCCATTACCTTTCCGACCGGGTAAAGGTGGATTTGGAGACATTTTCCGCACGCATTTCTTCGTGAATGCGGGAAATGTGGCGACTGAGAAATCCGAGGAGAAATATGTCGATCAAATGAGCAAAAACGTCCGATTATCGACTGGATTGGGAATCGCGGTCCGCTTGGGGCAGATGGCCCGAGTTGAAATCAACTATTGTTTTCCAATTAAGTTTAGCGATGGGGACCAAACCCAACCGGGGGTACAATTCGGTATCGGATTGCAATTTTCTTAAAATGAAAAAATAAGTGCTGTTATGTAGTTAGAAACTTGTTTTAAATAATATAAACCAATAAATTAAATTAAAAATAAGCTGGAGTTTAAATTTATTAATTAAGTCCCATATTTATTTAGATTTTTAAATTAATTTGTAATGAATGTGAACTCTTGGAAGTGAACCAGTTTCTTGGAGAGCGTGAAAAGTTGTACTAAAAGTTTGGAAAGATTAGAAACTGGTGCTAAAACATTACTAATTGCTTCCAGAATACTAGATACTGCAGGAAAAGACTACTATCTACTTGGAAACGCGATATACTGCCTCTAAAAGATTACTTACTGCTTTCAGAAGACAAGATATTGCTGGCAAANCAACTAGTTTTTACACAATCAGTATTGCTCAAAATGATTAAAAACCAGTTAATAGTCATTAAAAACTTGTCTAAATGTATAAGGATTAGTTTATAGCAAGTCCAGGTTGCTCAGAATGACTGAAAATTGCACCAACATTGTCCAAAATTGCTTTATAAGGTAGCAAAATGTTTCGAAATAGGTTCATAGCTATCTCATGTTATTCAAAATAATTGAAAATTGGTTGAGCATAATTTTATACTTGTTTAAATGATTAACAAATAATTTTTAAACAATCCATGTTGCTCAAAATGGCTAAAAATTAGTTGATAGTCATTAAAAACTTGTCTAAATGAATAGGGACTAGTTTATAGCAAGTCCAAGTGCACCTAGTTTTGCACTGGCACTAGAACTAACACAAGACCTAGAACTAGAATCATTCGGGTTTAGCCGTCTTGAGAGACTTGCGGCTAAATCCGAATGTTTCTAGTTCTAGATCTAGTGTTAGTTCTATTTTTGCACTGTCACTAGAACTAACACAAGACCTAGAACTAGAATAATTCAGGTTTAGCAGTCTTGAGAGAGGTGCGGCTAAATCCGAATGTTTCTAATTCTAGATCTAGTGTTAGTTCTAGTTATGCACTAACACTCGTTTAAAAAATTCATTAAATTACATTTCAGGAGCTGAGATATTATCATTTTCTGGAATGTATATAGACTTTATTTTAAATAATAATATACTATTATTAATTATTTAATTTTAGGAACTCTTGGTGGTGGATTTTTAAAAGGAATTGGTAATGATATGCAAATAGGAATGAGCGATATGTTCTTTTTGGGGGGACCTTTGGATTTGCGAGGATTTCAAATGAGAGGAATTGGTCCGAGAGCTGATGGGGATGCTTTAGGAGCCGAAATGTATTGGTCCGCCGGGTTGCATTTGTTCACTCCATTACCTTTCCGGCCGGGTAAAGGTGGATTTGGAGACATTTTCCGCACGCATTTCTTCGTGAATGCGGGAAATGTGGCGACTGAGAAATCCGAGGAGAAATATGTCGATCAAATGAGCAAAAACGTCCGATTATCGACTGGATTGGGAATCGCGGTCCGCTTGGGGCAGATGGCCCGAGTTGAAATCAACTATTGTTTTCCAATTAAGTTTAGCGATGGGGACCAAACCCAACCGGGGGTACAATTCGGTATCGGATTGCAATTTTCTTAAAATGAAAAAATAAGTGCTGTTATGTAGTTAGAAACTTGTTTTAAATAATATAAACCAATAAATTAAATTAAAAATAAACTGGAGTTTAAATTTATTAACTAAGTCCCACATTTATTTAGATTTTTAAATTAATTTGTAATGAATGTGAACTCTTGGAAGTGAACCAGTTTCTTGGAGAGCGTGAAAAGTTGTACTAAAAGTTTGGAAAGATTAGAAACTGGTGCTAAAACATTACTAATTGCTTCCAGAATACTAGATACTGCAGGAAAAGACTACTATCTACTTGGAAACGCGATATACTGCCTCTAAAAGATTACTTACTGCTTTCAGAAGACAAGATATTGCTGGCAAAAGACTAATAACTGCTTGAAAAGAGGAGATATTGAATCCAAATGAATACCTACTGCTTGCAGAATGCTAGAAACTACTAGAAAACACTACTACCTGCTTGGAGACGCGGGATAATGCTTCCCAAAGTCTACTTACTGGCTGAGATTACTAAAAAATACCCACAAAGTCCTTGGAGGTTACAAAAAATGGCGACCGACGTCTTCGAAGTCGGCCGAGATTACTAAAAGATAGCCACAAAGTTTTTGTAATACAGAAATACCTTCCAATAGTTAGATACTGCTGACAAAAGACTAACAATTGCTGGGAAAGAGGAGATACTGATTCTAAAAAATTACCTACTGCTTCCAGAAGGCTAAATACTGCTGGAGTAGACTACTTACTGCTTTCAGAAGGCAATATATTGCTAGCAAAAGACTAATAACTGCTTGAATAAAGTAGATACTACTTTCAAAATGCTAGATACTGCTTAAAAAGACTATAGGCTGTTTGGTGGAGACTAGATATTGTTGATAAAAGACCAATAACTGCTTGGAAAGAAGAGATATTCCACCAATACTGCTTGCAGAATACTAGATGCTACTGGAAAACATTACTATTTACTTGGAAAGGCGAAATAATGCTTCCCACAGACTACTTACTGCTTTCAGAAGATAAATACAGCTGGCAGAGCACTACTAATCGCTTGGAAAGAGGATATACTGTTTCCCAAAGGTATTTACTGCTTCCAAAATGCTAGATACTGTTGGAAAAAACTACTGCTTACTTGCAAAGTCAAAATAATGCTTCCAAAAGAGTACTTATTACTTCTAGAACGCTACATACTGTTGGAAAAAGACTAATAACTCTTTAATAAGAGAATATACTATTTCTAAACGATACCTACTGCTTCCAAAATGCTATATGCTGCTGCTAAAAGACTATTAAATGTTTGGAGAAGATTCCACATTGGTACTAAACAACTACTAAGTACTTGAAGGATACTTACTGTATGCACAAGACTTGATATTGCATTTAAAAAATTACTTACTGGTTGCAGAACATTACACTACAACTTCCCTTAGAAAATTCTGAATTTTATTATAAATACATCGTCGGCGATGAACCTCATTTTTGGTTTAATGGCTTTATTAATAAGCAAAATACGCGTTGTATTGATATTTATTTTATTGTATTCCTTGTATGGTCAGCAACCTCGTTAAAGATGTCCCATTAAGGCACTGTGTTAAGTATAACTGGATAAAACGTATATTCGAAAATTTGCTTTCAAGTGTTTTTAAACATTACATACAGTTGGCAAGACTGCTAACTCCTTAAAGAAGCCTAAATACTAATGGAAGACTAGATATTGCTGTTAAAAACGAGTTATTACTTGCACAAGACTATATATTATTGCTAATAGACTACTTATTGCTTGTTTTTAATTGATTTGAAGTCGCCCAAAGGTTAAAAAAATAGCCACAAAGTCCTTGAAGGAATGATTTTGGAAGAGGAAGATTTTTTTTATAATTAAATTCTTATTTTTTTTTTTTTTGAGTTGATTTTATAATTATAAAAATAGCGACGAAAACAAATCAACTATTGAAAGTAAACATCCAGTGTAAACACTCGCACACTTTTTCCCCATCCTTCCAATTTCCTCTGCTAATAAAAGCTTATCTTGGAAATTTAAAGTTGGATCGAATTCATTTAACACAGAAACGTTTTTGTACTCGATCGACGGTCTATTAAAGAAAAAATCTTTAATAAATACCTTAATTTGAAGAAAACTTACGTCAAAATATGATGCGCAATCCGTTCTAAAACACTTTCTTGATCTTCGATATGAAACGGGGTCCGAGATACCTCACAAATCGATCTTAACAAACATTCTTCTCCGTTTAATCCAACACTAAAACGATTTAATGAATTATTACGATAATTATTTGATAAAAAATTAATTACTTTTCAAGTATCCCTATGATGTATCCATACATTGTATCTCGAGATATATCGAAGCCTTGGTTCGATCTTGCGTAAGTTACCACTTGAAAATTGGTTAAATTATAAGGCAAATCGAAGTTGTTTTGGATTCCGGGGCTGATTACGATCGTTCTGTTTGGTAAAATAACAGGAACGGACATTCCGATTGTTAACTAGAAAGAAAAATTAAATTTATTAATAAAAATAAGTTTAGTTCGCGTCAAAAAATAAAATTGACAGGTTTACTTAACCTCAAAAAAAATTGACATGTTATACAACCTCAAAAAAAAAAAAAAAATTGAGAAGTTACTTAACCTCAAAAAATAAAATTAATTTTTGGAATTTAATGTAAATTAATTAATTAATTATTAATAAAAGATGAATTAAGTTTAATATTGGAAGATTAAGAAGAAAATTAAATGATTATTGACAATAAAAAACATAACCTCAAAAAAAATGTCAAAATCGGTAAGTTTAAACAAAATCCTTTGACATTAATTAATTGGCAGATTAAAAAATGTCACAAACGCTACAAAAGCTGTTAAAAAATTCATCTCGAAAACGATGGTTAACAACAATCGGAGCAATCTCAGGAGTATTAGGGACCGCAATATACATTTTAGATAAATCGGTGAAAGCTGCCGATTTAGAACTCCACCCGGCTCATTACCCCTGGTACCACAACGGATTATTACGATCCTTAGACCACGCGAGCATACGAAGAGGTTACCAAGTGTACAAACAAGTATGTGCTTCTTGTCATTCGTTAAAACACGTCGCTTATCGCGATTTAATTAACGTATCGCACACGGAGCACGAAGCGAAAGAAGAAGCGGAAGCTGTTACGATTAAAGATGGCCCCGATGAAACCGGGGAGATGTTCGAGCGCCCCGGAAAGCTCTCCGATTACATCCCCGGCCCATACAGAAACGAAGAAGAAGCTAGATTTGCAAATAACGGAGCGTTCCCCCCCGATTTAAGTTACATAATCCCCGGAAGACACAACGGGGAGAATTACGTGTTTTCGTTACTTTTGGGATACATGGATCCCCCCGCTGGAATTGTTTTACGAGAGGGCCAAAATTATAACCCTTATTTCACCGGGGGAGCTTTATCGATGGCACAAACGATTTTCGACGAAGTCGTTGATTACGAAGATGGCACCCCAGCCACTGCCAGTCAAGTCGCTAAGGATGTTGTTACCTTTTTAAAATGGACCTCGGAACCCGAACACGATGATCGTAAAAGGATGTTGATACGAACCGTTGCGATTTTTGGGGTGCTAATCGCCTCTTTTTATTATATTTTGATGTTTAAGTGGTCCACGTTAAAGACGAGAACGATTTTTTTTAACCCGAAAAACCCCAAAAGGAAATGTAAATAAATAAAGATTTGGAAAATAAAAATTTGGTTTTTTTTACCTGTAACACGGTGTATCTGGGAAATAATAGCAAAAATTTATCGAATCCTAAATTGTAATCGCACGAAATGCTTTGAATTATTGTTAATAAAAGGAGTTGATGTAACGGGTTCATTTTGGTAACTAAATTTTTTTTGGAGAAACAAACCTAACGGTTTTTTTATTGACTTTAATGGTTATATAGATTAAAAATAGTCTCACCTGGAGAAACGTTCCCTCGGGGAACAATAAATAACCGTATAATCGCTTAAAACACATTAAAATGAATAAAATGAGTTTTTGCATTTTGTACGATGCAAATTCGAGTTGAGCGCAACATAACGGATGAGATGCACAAAGAAAGACGTTTTGACCTTAATTTGCTATCCGTTAAGCTTTTGTAATAGTTTATTTGCTCTAAAATGAGTTTTAAAAAATTCTAACAAAAAAAATTTTTTTTTTGAGGTTATGTGTCAAAAAATTTGACATCTGTCACTTTGTAAATTAATATAATTTATTTTAATTAATATTTAAGATTTGAAGAATTTAGGCAAAGAGAAGGTTAAAGTGTAAATAAATAACTAAGATGATTATTGTGTTACCATAAAAGCAGTAAATTAAAAAAAGGAACCAAATGTCAGGCGTACCAACCCAAACAAAATCGAAGTTTTCGGGTAGAAATTCGTAATATTCGCCCTTCCTTTGACATTAACGATATTAAATCTGCGATTGAGGTCCTTGGACATAAAGTTAATGGCGAATCAAATATACGTTGTGGAAGCACTAAAAATTGCCCAAAATTGTCCAAAAAATGGACATCACAAGTAATAACACCTATTGCTTCTAGAATGCTAGAAACTTCTTAAAAATACTATGGGCTGCTTGGAGAAGACCAGATACTACTGGAAAAAACTAAGATACTGTTGGAAAAGACTACTATCTACTTGAAAAGGCGATATGTTACCTCTAAAAGACTATTTACTGCTTTTAAGTGACAACATACTGCTGCCAAAAGACTGATAACTGCTTGAAATGAAGAAATACTGTTTCCAAAAGTTGCTTAATGCTTCCAGAAAGCTAGAAACTGCTTAAAAAGGCTATAGGTTGCTTGGACAAGACTAGATATTACTGGAAAAACTGAAAACACTGATTCCAAAAATTATCTACTACTTTCTGAACGCTAGATACTGTTGGAAAAGACTACTATCTACTTGGAAAGGCAATATACTGCCTCTAAAAGACTACTTACTGATGTCAAATGACAAGATACTGCTGCCAAAAGACTAATAACTGCTTGAAAAGAGAAGATACTGTTTCCAAAAGTTATCTATTGCATCCAGAATGATAGATACTGGTTAAATAGACTATGAGCTGCTTGAAGAAGACTAAATACTGCTGGTACAAGATTAATAACTGCTTTGAAAGAGGAGATATTGTAGCCAAATGAATGCCTACTGCTTGCAGAATACTAGATACTGCTGGAAAAGACTGCTATCTACTAGGAAATACTATTTGCTGCCTCTAAAATACTACTTACTATTTTCAGAAGACAAGATATTGCTGACAAGACACTAATAACTGCTTGAAAAGAGGAACACTGTATTCAAAAGTTACCTCTTGCTTCCAAAATGCTAGATATTGGTTAATAAGACTATAGACTGCTTGAAAAAGACTACATACTGCTGGCAAAAGACTAACAATTGCTTGGAAAGAGGAGATAGATTCTAAAAAATTATCTACTGCTTCCAGAACGGTATATACTGCTGTAAAACACTACTATCTACTTGCAAAGGAGAGATAATGCTTGCCAAAGACTTAAAAAAGGGACGGCCAACGTCTTCGAAGTCGGCCGAGATTACTAAAAGATAGCCACAAGTTCTTGAGATTCAGAAATATCTTGCAATAGCTAGATACTGCTGGCAAAAGATACTATCTACTTGAAAAGGCGATATACTGCCTCGAAAAGACTACTTACTGCTTTCAAAAGACAATATATTGTTGGCAAAAGACTAATAACTGCTTGAATAGAGTAGATACTATTTCTAAAAGGTATCTACTGCTTCTAAAATGCTAGATACTGCTTAAAAAGACTACGGGCTGCTTGGGGAAGACTAGATACTGCTGGTAATAGACTAATAACTGCTTAAAAAGAGAAGATATTGTATTTAAATGAATAGGTACTGCTTGCAGAATGCTACATACTACTGGAAAACACTACTATCTACTTGGAAAGGCAAGATAATGCTTCTCAAAGACTACTTACTGCTTTCAGAAGACTAAATACTGCTGGAAGAAGACTACTAATAGCCTGAAAAGAGGATATACTGTTTCCAAAAGTTACCTATTTGTCGTCAGACTGCTAGATACTGCAGGAAAATACTACTATCTACTTGGAAAGGCGAGATAATGCTTCCCAAAAACTACTTATCTCTACTCGTCTTCGAAGTCGGCCGAGATTATTAAAAAATAGCCACAAAGTCCTTAAAGGTTAAAAAAAAAGGCGGCCGACGTCTTCGAAGTCGACCGAGATTACTAACAGAGTCCTTAAAGGTTTAAAAAAGAGCGGCCGACGTCTTCGAAGTCGGCCGAGATTACTAAAAGATAGCCACAAAGTTCTTGAAATTCAGAAATATCTTCCAATAGCTAGATACTGTTGGTAAAAGACTAACAATTGCTTGGAAAGAGGAGATAGATTCTAAAAAATTATCTACTGCTTCCAGAACGCTAAATGCTGCTAGAAAAGACTACTATCGACTTGGAAAGGCGATATACTGCCTCTAAAAGACCACTTACTGCTTTCAACAGACAATATATTGTTGGCAAAAGACTAATAACTGCTTGAATAGAGTAGATACTATTTCCAAAAGGTATCTACTGCTTCCAAAATGCTAGATACTGCTTAAAAAGACTACGGGCTGCTTGGGGAAGACTAGATACTGCTGGTAATAGACTAATAACTGCTTAAAAAGAGAAGATATTGTATTCAAATGAATAGCTACTGCTTGCAGAATGCTGCATATTACTGGAACACACTACTATCTACTTGGAAAGGCGAGATAATGCTTCTCAAAGACTATTTACCGCTTTCAGAAGACTAAATACTGCAGGAAGAAGACTACTAATATCCTGAAAAGAGGATATACTGTTTCCAAAAGTTACCTATTTTACTATCTACTTGGAAAGACGATATACTGCCTCTAAAAGACTACTTACTGATGTCAAGTGACAAGATACTGCTGGCAAAAGACTAATAACTGCTTGAAAAGAGGAGATACTGTTTCCAAAAGATTAACTATTGCTTCCAGAATGCTAGATATTGCAGGAAAATACTACTATCTACTTGGAAAAGCGTTCGAAAAGCTTCGAAGACTACCTACTGCATTCTGAAGATTAGATACTGCTGCGAAAAAACTAATAACTGCTTGGAAAGATTAGATACGGTTTCCAAAAGTTACCTATTTGCTTTCAGAATGCTAGATACTGCTTAAAAAGGTTATGGCCTGCTTGGAAAAAACTAAAAAGAGATGATTGTGAGAATGATTGGATCATATCAGAAAGGAAGATATAAGAGAGGAATTGGAAATTTTCGCAGTTAACGATAAAATCAAAGAATATAAAGAGAACTGGATGGACCACGTGCAGAAAATGCAGGATACTTTCTAGGTCTAGTGTTGGTTCTAGTTTTATTTCAATAAAAAAATTAAAATAAATTAATCCTTAAAAAAATTGGAATAAAAAATATTAAGTTGGCAACAACCAAGTTAGCAACATAATTCGGCGTCAAACAGTTTATAACCAAAAAAATGTTTTGTTTTGGGGTTATGTGTCAAAAAATTTGACATCTGTCACTTTATAAATTAATATATATATATTGTTATTAATACATATTAATTATTTAAAAAATCTTTTATCCATGGTAAAACCTAACATGTCCATAAATATAGGTTTTTCCCCACGTGTTCATGCACAAAACAGAAAATCTACGTGATTTCAATTATGTATCAAAATTAGCGATTTATTTATGCAAAATGTAAAATAATCAGTATAAAACGGCGTACGCCATAAACAAATTAGCCATTTACAAGTATTTTCAATCGATTTAAGTGTACATAAAATAATTTTAAGTGTTTTAAAAATAATAAAAGAAATAATTCGTTTAAGAAGGGGGAGAGCCTCTTTTCAATTTTAAATCGCGCTCTTTCACTTCCATTGTT
Organism: Onthophagus taurus; assembly: GCF_000648695.1. NCBI lineage: Eukaryota > Metazoa > Arthropoda > Insecta > Coleoptera > Scarabaeidae > Onthophagus > Onthophagus taurus. Next base: position 263,208 of record NW_019280830.1, read on the forward strand.
ATATTTGTTTATAACTTTCACGTCGAGAACACGCTAACACTATTCCTTTATCATTAGTTTTCATTCGAGCAAGAAATTTGAAACTTAATCGACTCATTTTATGTTTATACCCGCAAAATACTTTGAAAAGAATAAAATTTATTTAAATAGGTAAGTTTTTTTTAAATTTATTGTTTTTATCTTAAAGAGAATCAAAAATCCTAAAAATCTAATTTTTAGGTTATGTTTTAAACCGGAAGTGAGATATCTCGGTTATTATTTGAGATAACTTAAGGGTGTTTGGGCTCGTTTTAAAGGATTTTTTACCCCCTTTAAGATAAAACGAATAAAAACTGCCAAAAAAGAATTAATTTTAATCGATTAAATTAACATTCAAATCACGTAGTTTTCGCGAATCTTTTTTTAAGGTGTAGAAACAAATAGAAAACTTTATGTAACTCATTTAAGATTCGATTTTCGAATACAAATTAGATTGCGCAATTCAAAACGCTTCCTTTTAACTTTTTCTTTTTTTCAAATCTCTATTTGAACTAAAATCGATTTCAATTTTGACAACAAACTTTCACTTCTTTAATAATTATCTTAATTATTTTTAGAAATGGAATCAAAATCGGAAATTCAAAATTTTTATTCCGGCGCTAACGTTTTTATAACGGGGGCTACGGGTTTTTTGGGGCGAGTTCTCGTCGAAAAACTGTTGAGATCATGCCCGGATGTTGGGAATATTTATTTGTTGGTGAGGACGAAAAAAGGAAAGAATCTGCACGAACGCGTCGAGAATCTGTTGGAAGATGTGATTTTTGATGGGTTAAAAGAGAACGATCCTAAATTTAGGCATAAAATAACCCCGATTGAGGGTGATGTTGCGCTAAACGATTTAGGGATTAATGAGCAAGATAGAAAACTTTTAACTACTGAGGTAATTATTAAAAAAAAATAAATTAATTGGTTATGTTTTTGCTGAATTTATTATTTTTGTGCTTAATCAAGCATTTTTACTTGATTAATATTAATTAAATTGATATTCAACGAACGCCATCTATTATTTAATAGATTAAGTTAAAATTGATTCATAAACTACCGCCATCTATTGGTTTAAAATAGAACTATATTTAGATTTAATACTCTTGGCACTATTACAAAATGTTTAATCAATCATTACCTTTTTGACCAAATAATAGAGATAATAATAACCTAATAAAGAAACATTCAAAACTTCCACAACACTCGCTTATTAATATCGTCAAAAATCGAATAACTATCACTCCTTCAAGTTATTCTTCAAGCTGGTGTTATGATCATTGGAGTCATTGGATCTCAGTATCTGTTAGATGTTTTTGAAAATCAATATGTACTCTTGGAAATTAAAGCTTGCGGTCGTTATCCAATTGAGGTTGGTACTACTGAGGTTGTCGTGAGTCTCTAAGTATCTTTGTCAGGTCTCTTACTTGATTTGCTATCTATTAGGGGTCGTTAAAAACCAAACTTTAATACCAAAATAACTTGGAACCTCAATATCGAAATACTGGTATTTTATGGCAATATTGATTAAAGATAGAGATCCTAGAATATCAGTATTGCCACCACTTCGAGAGCAAGAAGACTTTGGGTGTTTAAATCACATAGTGTTGGTGTTCACTTTCCAGTTTTTCTCTTCTATATCCAATCTCCTCTTCTCGTGTTAGTCGCCGTACATTTTTTTTCCTTTAGCTACCAGTCTGCTTTTTATCTCTGCAATCTTGTCTTTCTTATGAATATAGTCTCTATTCACGGACTCTTTGAAGATACAGTTCATTCAGATCATGCATTACTTGTACCATGCTAAGTCCATAGAATAAGAGTTATTCTGTGGCTGGGTCATTACTTATCAACTGCCTACAAATAACCTAATAATGACAGACTATATAATAGTGACAGATGACTTAATAATGACATAACATGAAAATGACAAATAACTTAATAATGACAGATGATTTAACAATGATACAATATAAAAATGACATATAACTGTTGCTGTCTTTCAATACGGCGCTTCATAGGACACTATCAGGGGTTTGTTTCTATCTCTTTTAGTTTCGGAGATAGCCTATGCGTACAACGAATTTGGGACACCCTGTACATCACCAAGTGTATTTCTTTCATTATTATTATTTCATTATTGAATTTTTCTTTCAATTATGAATCACGGCCGTCTTCGAAGACGTCGGCCGCCCCGGGGAATCCCCAATTCAAGGATTATGCGCATCAAGAAATAAAAAATAAACATCCAGACGATTCTTGCCAATCCCAAAATTCCTGGGAGTCGAAAAAGTCGCCAAATGTCTTCGTGGTCACTTCAAATCCAGATTTCATATGATGTTGGTGTTTGTATTAATTGAGGTTGCTTTCTCCAAAAGTTGCAATCCGGATAAACTCGGTTTTTTGACGGCCAAAATCTTCTGGTTAACTTTGTACATAATCTGCATTCTAGAACGTACCAACCTCAATGAAAATTAAACAGCAGATCATCTAGCACAAACATTTCTAATTTTCTTGGCAAAATACAACCTCGGCCGACTTCGAAGACGTCGGCCGCCCTGAAATATCTGTTATTCTTAAATCCAGAGATTTCATGTCAATTCCCAAGTTCTTGAGAGTCAAAAATCCTGCAGATTTCATCTGAGGTTGGTGTTTCTTTTAATTAGGGCGGCCGTCGTCTTCGAAGACGGCCGAGGTTGCTTTCTCCATCAGTTGCAATCCGGATAAACTCGGTTTTTTGACGGCCAAAATCTTCTGGTTAATTTTGTACATAATCTGCTTTCTAAAACGTACCAACCTCAATGAAAATTAAACAGCAGATCATCTAGCACAAACATTTCTAATTTTCTTGGCAAAATACAACCTCGGCCGACTTCGAAGACGTCGGCCGCCCTGAAATATCTCTTATTCTTAAATCCAGAGATTTCATGTCAATTCCCAAGTTCTTGAGAGTTAAAAATCCTGCAGATTTCATCTGAGGTTGGTGTTTCTTTTAATTGGGGCGGCCGTCGTCTTCGAAGACGGCCGAGGTTGCTTCCTCCATCAGCTGCAATCCAGATAATCTCGTTTTTTTTGTCGGCCGACGTCTTTTGGTCAATTTTGTACATAATCTGCTTTCCAAAACGTACCAACCTCAATGAAAATGAAATGGCAGATCATCTAGCACAAACATTTCTGATTTTCTTGTCAAAATACAACCGCCTTGAAATATCTCTTATTCTCAAATCTAGAGATTTCATGTCAATTCTCACGTTCTTAAGAATCAAAAATCCGTCAGATTTAATATGAGGTTGGTACCGAAATGAATTTCTCCATGAATTGTAATCTAGATACTTGATTTTATATCTGGCAAAATACAGTCTACTCCAAGATAGACTCAGTTTTATGGTCTAAAATAATACAAAATGTCCTTTGATTATCAGAGTTATCCAACATAAAAAGTAATTAACTCATAATTTTAGGTTTCGATTGTTTTTCATGCAGCAGCCACCGTAAATTTCAACGAAAAATTAAAAATCGCCGTCCCCATAAACGTTTGTGGCACCCGAGACGTCTTAAAATTATGCCATGAAATGTCGAATTTAAAAGCAGTGATTCACGTCTCAACAGCTTACAGCAATTGCAACCAAAACGTTACGGAGGAAAAATTTTATCCAACTCCAATCCCTCCAACTAAGCTAATTGAGTTGGTTGAGGTGTTACCGGATGAGTTGCAAGAAAAAATTACTAAAGGGTTTGATTAAATCAACATAATTTGTATTAATTGTAATAAATTTTTTTTAGTATTTTACAAGATTTTCCAAATACTTATGCCTACACCAAAGCAATTGCTGAAAATGTTGTTTTAGAAGAAAGTTGTGGGCTTCCAATTGCGATTTTTCGCCCAGCGATTGGTAAATTAATTTATATTTTAACTCAAAAAATTATAATTTAATTATTTTAGTTACCTCGACGTATAAAGAACCAATAAAAGCGTGGATAAATAATTTATACGGCGCAACAGGGGTTATTGCTGGAGCTTATACTGGAGTTTTAAGGGTTTTGCAATGCAATGGAGATAATTTCGCAAATATAGTCCCAGCAGATATGACCGTAAACGCAATGATCTCAATTGCTTGGGACATTCAAAACGTAAAAAATGACTCTAATTCTAACATTCCGATTTATAATTTTGATTTAACATCTCAACAACCATTAACTTGGAACCGATTTATGACCGACACAGAGAAATATGGGCTTAATTACCCAACAATTCACGCAATGTGGTATTATTCCTTCTTTTTAACCACCAACAAATTAATTTATTTGGTATCATTCTTCTTCTTGCATTATTTACCGGCAATCTTTGGTGATTTATTTTTAATGATCACCATGAAAAAACCCCGCCTTATTAAATTTTACAAAAAAGTCCAAACATTTTCAAGCGTACTCATTCATTTTTGTATCATCCATTTCCAATTTAAATCTTATAAAGTACGAGAGATGATTGAGAGGATGTCTGTTGAAGATCGGACTCTGTTTTTTTGTGACTTAAAAAAATTAGATATTGAGGAGTACCTAAAAAGTTTAATCCCAGGGATTCGAGTTTATTTATTAAAGGATTCTTTGAACACTTTACCACAAGCCTTAAAAAAATGGAAACGGTAAATTTAACGGTTAAGTGAGGTTAATTCTGTTTTAATTAATTTGTTTTAGGTTGTATTGGTGCCATCAATTCATGAAAATCGTAGCTTTATTGATTATTGTAAGGATAATTTTTTGGTTTTATTAAGTTATTTTTGTAACCTAAAAAGTTTTTAAATAAATTTTGTTGTATTTACCTGAAATTCTCGTTGTTCTTGAGCTCATTTTTAAAGTTGGATTATAAGAATCTGGAATTATTTAAGAAAATTAAAGTTTTTTGAGGTTATGTTAAAAAAAAATTATTAAATTTAATAATCAAGGGGGATTTTATTATAAAAAGGATTTTAATGATTAAAACTCACCTTTTTTGAGTCTAAAACATTTTTATAACTTAAATAATCGCTAAAAAACATTAATTTTAAGCGATAAATTACGAAACGTCATTTTTGTTTGTTGTGATCGACTTTAATGCCAACCTCAAAAAAATTAATTTACTACAATTATTTTGAGGTTCTTTTCAAAAACAAAATTATTAAATTTAATAATAACGAAGAGTTTAATAATAATAAGGAAGTTAATGATAAAATCTCACCTTTTTTGAGCCTAAAACATCTTTACAAGTTAAATAATCGTTAAAAACTTCAAAGCGTCATTTTTGTTTGTTGTGATTTGACTTTAACACCAACCTCAAAAAAATTAATTTAAGAATATTTTTTTGAGGTTATGTACAATTTAATAATAAAGTTGAGTTTAACAATAATAAGGAATTTAACGATAAAAAACTCACCTTTTTTTGAGTAAACATCTTTTAGAATGTTTATAAAACTTAAATAATCGATTAATTTTAAGAGAAAAATTAAGACGCGTCATTTTTGTTTGTTGCGATTGACTTTAACACCAACCTCAAAAAAATTAATTTAATACAATTTTTTAAAAAACTTATTAAATTTAATAATAAAGATGATTTTAATTATAATAAGGAAGTTAATGATAAAAACTCACCGTTTTTGAGTCTAAAACCTCTTTATAACCTAAATAATCGTTAAAAACTTTAATTTTAAGCCATAAATTAAGATATATCATTTTAGTTTGTTGTGGTTGATTTAATACCAACCTCAAAAAAATTAATTTTTAATTTATTTATTATTTTTTAACAATTAAAGGATTTAATTTTAATTATGATTTAGGTTTAATTAAAAAAAATGGTTTAAATTAATCCCCGGCAAATTTATTTAAATTGATTAATTTATAATTTAATTATTGTTTTAAGGTGTCAATTAACCAACATGAAGTTGGCTCCTTTTTAGTAATTTAATTTATTTATTTATTTTTAATATTTTAATCAATATCTAACTTTTTAAACGTTCCTTCAACCCCGTAAATATCAGCCATCGTTTTTGGCTTACCAACTCGTTTCGTCTCATCGGTAAATTCGGTATTTTCTTGATCGAAAAACTCTTGGCAATCAAACATTCGCTTTTTAAATGTAACTAAAAGCCGAAATTAGCGCAAATTATTAACTTAATTAATTAAAATTACCTTGTAATTCTTTCCACGATGGGTTTTTGCCCCCATATTCGCTCGGCATCAAATCCTTATCGATGTGATTATACAAAGTCTCGATTTTTGGGTGGAAATGGATCAAATCGACGTATTCCTTTTTAATAAACGGCTTAACGAACATAAATAACTTTTCGGTAACCGCCGAAACGTTTATTATATGAATCCCTTTAACGCGATGAGGAAAACAATCCTAAAATTTAAAAAAAATAAAATTGGGAAAATGGTTAAGAGATGGCGCTGATTTAAACGTCAAAAATAATAACCTGCAAATAATAAGCCAATTTTTTCGTTGAAGTTAAACTAACTTTCATAACATGCGATAAATTTAACCCTTCTGAGTCGAGGATTAAAACTTGATTGGGGACAACTCCTTCTTGGAGTTGAAATAGATTAATTGCCATGTCGAAGCCTTTTATGGCTATGTTGTAGTTGAATAAATCCGCGTTTGGGTCTGCAAATCTGAAGAAAAGATGAGTGTCCCCGTAAGTTTTTGTTGGGAGAATCGCCATGCATCTAAATCAATAAATTAATTAATTTATGGTTAAAAGGATATTTAATTTATTAACTCACAATGAATCTGCTTGTTTATCAAGCGCTTTATCATTTAAATTCCTGTTAAGGAATAATTCTGGGGCGTGAGTTCTTGCAGTGTAAAAGTTTTCGATCAATACCTTCGCCTTTTCGATGTTGTTGTAAGCGCAGTGCAAAAAAATGATGAGTTTTAAATCTGAAACAAATCAAAATTAATCAAAAAATTAATTCGTTAATTAATTAATACCGTGAATTTTGGGTAAATGCGCTTGTTTTTGAAGCCATTCCTTCAAAATCCTTAAATCGTCCTTTTTTAATTCAGGATCCCTTTTAAATTGTTCCTCAACATCGGGTAAATTTGCAGGCATTTTGATAATAAATTCAAAATGTTCTAATTTAGGACCCCAACAACGAAAAGTGATGACTTTGCAATAAACGTCCACTTTTATTGCTATTCATTGAGATTTTTATTTAAAATTAATTTCTTGAGGATCGATTTTTGATTAGATAAAACGAATCGAGGTTGTTGTTTTTTAGTTGGGTCACTATAAATGAGATGTATCAAATGGTGTCAAACACGATATCAATCAAAAAAGTCCCCTAAAATACCACGTAGAGAATTGCTTAAACAAATATAAAAGTTTTACTCAAGGTCAAGAATACTTTGTTATGAGATTTTAATAACTAATCTGATTATTGTTGATTATCATACAAAGATAAATGAGGTGTTCTCAATAAAATGAGATAATCATTAATTTATTACACAAAATAAAACATTTTAATCAATGTTTAATTGTTTGAATGACCCATCAAAACCAAATAAAGCATTTTCGGTTAATGAAATCCTTTTTGATTCATCCACGATTTCTTTAGCTTCCAATTTGAAATAATCGGCGTTTTCCCGCAAAGTTTTCTCCACACCCTCTTTTAATTCTTTTATTGAAACATCATTTCCCCCGTATTCTTTCGGCAAGATATCTTTTGGGACGTAATCATATAAAGAATCGACTTTGGGATGAACTTGGACCTCAAAAAATCGTTACAAACAAATTTTTTTTAAATACTTTAAACTTACAACCTCCAATAACCCCGCTGTAATTAATGGTTTAATGATTGTGATTAATTTTTCGGTTAAAGACGAGGTATTTATGATATGAATCGCTCTTATTTTCGCACGAACACCTTCCTTAAACATTTATTTAAGTAAATAAATAATTAGTTAATCGAATTAATTAAAAATTACTTGGAGATAAGCGCCGTATTTTTGCACGACCATTAAATTCAATCTTAATAAGTGCCCTAAATGCGTTCCTTCCATGTCCAAAATTAATATTTGATCGTTTTGAGTTCCGTTTAGCATCAAATTTAATGTAAGTATCATATCGCCCATTTTAACCCAATTTGCGAATTGAAACACTTCCAAATTTGTATCTAATAGCTTAAATAACGAAACGGTGCAATCGTCTGGGGTCCGTTTTGGTAACATAGCTATTAAACTTTAAATAAAAAAAAATTTGTTATAAATAAAGATTTAAAATTATTTTAGATCGATTTAAAATTAAAAATCGAGTTATTTGAGTCCAAACACGATGAGTTTATCTTAAAAATGGACAAAGATACGAAAAAAATAAAAAAAAATAAATTAAAGATGGCGGATGTCAATGTCATTTTTTTAGGTTATGTTATTTGAAATAAAATATAGGGTGTTACGTATCAAATTAAAGGATTTTTAATTATCTTTTTGATTTTCAATAAATTTCCATGATTTTGCTTCAAATTTAATTTTTTAATTCTCAAAATAATGATTTAAAATTGTTTTCAATCGATTTAAAATTAAAAATCGAGTTATTTGAGTCCAAACACGACCACTTTATCTTAAATATTCGTTAAGTTACGCAAAAAAATAAAATTAAAGATGGCGGCTGTCAATGTCATTTTTAAGGTTATGTTATTTAATACAAAACGTAGATTGTGGGGTATCAAATTAAAGGATTTTGTATGCTTATCACGATTTCGACAAATTAATGATTTAAAATGTCATCTGATGATTCAAATGACATCTGTCAATGTCATATGTCAAAATTTTAAGTTGTGTTAATAAGAAACTCAACTGTTGGTATTAAGGTTGGTATCATATTAAAGAATTCTTTACGTTTCAAACAGAATCGTAAAATCAAAAGGGCGGATATGACATCTGTCAATGTCAAAATTTAACTTTTATTAATAAATAGTAACCTAGTCATGTTGGGTATTAAATTAAAAGATTTTTTGCGCTTAATCGAGTAACCGCAAAATCAAAATGGCGTACATAACATCTGTCAATGTCATATGTCAAAATATTAACTTTTATTAACAAGAAGTAACCTAGTCATGTTGGGTATCAAATTAAAGGATTTTTTGTGCTTAATACGATTTTGACGTTTTTAAAATAAAAAAAATAATTAGAAAAACAAAATGGCGGATTTTTATGTATTTTTTTCCGTAAATATGGGATGTTGGGTATCAAATTAAAGGATTTTTTACGATTTTGACGTTTTACAGTTAAAAAAAAATTAAAAAATCAAAATGGCGGATTTTTATGTAATTTTTTTCCGTAAATATGTGTTGTTGGGTATCAAATTAAAGGATTTTTTGTGTTTATTACGATTTTGATGTTTTTACAATTTTTAAAATAATCAAAAAAACAAAATGGCGGATTTTTATGTATTTTTTTCCGTAAATATGGGATGTTGGGTATCAAATTAAAGCATTTTAAGTTATCTTTTTGATTTTAAACTCATTTAAAGACTTACACGTGGTCTAAGCAATGTTTAATCGCATCGTAACTTCGATTAGCGAAAATTTCCGGGCACTTTGCCCGGATTTGGTAATAATTTTCGACGCATACTTTAGTTTGTTCCAAATTATAATCGCAACTTTGCAAAAAAAAGATTAATTTTAGTTCTAAAAATAGGAATCTGTTAAGTAATTTGTTATAAGTGCGAATTTATTATACTTGCCGTTTATTTTTGGTAAGTGTTGTTGCTTATTATACCATTGTTCTAGCCGATTAACATCTTCCTTTTTTAATAAATCTAATTTTTTGTACTCGTTATCGACGACAGCGAATTTGAAACCCATCACGCAAGTTTTAGAAAAAATTTAACTCGAAATCTGATGCATTCATGCAATACGTAATCGATAATTTTTTTGAGTGCTTTTAAGATTAGATATAAAGTAAACAATAAATAACAAAAATAATTTCATTATCTGTTATTTAAAACAAAAAAATTATTTAATTTAAGAAATTAAACCAAAAAAATAGAAAAATAATAATTAATTCAATTCGCGTTCACTTAATCATCCCAAATTAAATTCTAATTAAGGCTTAAATTGAGCATTTTTAACTTCTAAATTGACTAACAATAAAAATCGCATTGTCACCGAAGGAATAAGCCATTTGTAAAGCGAATCTAACCGGATTAGCTTCGTTGAAAAGAAGACTTAGAAAATTTAATTTGGCTTAAAATAAAGAAATTAAATAAAAAAAAAAGTCGTAAACAGCACGAAATAGAGAATAGCGTGATTGAAAAGAGTTAAATTCCTGACATTGAATTGAACAGGTCGTAACTAAAATTATATATGCATTGTGTTCCGATTCGAGAGAGGTAAAATAGTAGCGAACAAACAACTTTATCACAAAAGAATTTTATTTCAACGGAAAATAATTTTCAAGTATGGCTTCAACTTTAAATGAATACGAAAAAAATAAAGAACTAAATAAGGATGATGTTAAATATTTAACGGAGTGGATTAATAAGCAACCGCATTTACCCAAAATTAACGGTAATTCTTAATTAATTTAATTAATTAATTTAATTTAATTTCTTATTTTAGAGCTCCAATTAATTTTATTCCTCCACAGCTGTTATTACAAATTAGAACCAACAAAAACATGCATCGAAAACTTTTACACCGTTCGAGGCCATTGCCCAGAATTTTTTTCGAAACGCAACCCAAAAGAAAATCATAAAGAAGTAATCGATTTGGTACTTTACCGCCCTTTGGAACTTTTAACACCCAACGAGGGCTACAAAGTGATTTACGCCCGACTTATAAACACCGACGTGGATAAATACTCTTTTCCGACCCAAGTCAAAGCTTTCGATATGGCCTCGATGTTAATGTTACACTTGGAGGGTACCCACAAAGGGTTAATTATCGTCACCGATATGCAAGGGGCGACTTTCGCCCATTTAACCAAGTTGAATCCGCTTCACTTAAAAAAATTCTTTTTTTATTTACAAGATTGCATGCCTGTGAGGATGAAAGGGTTGCATTTTATTAATATTCCATCGTGGATTGATAAATTAATGGCCCTTATTAAACCGTTTATGAAAAAAGAATTATTAGAAGTGGTAAGTTAAAAAAAAAAATTAAATAAAGTATTTAAATTTTGATTCCATTTGATAAAGCGTAAAAAATCCTTTAATTTGATACCAAACACGACTAGGTTATCTCTTATTATATAAAAGTTACATCTGACATTGACATATGTCAAATACGCCATCTTAAATTGTTCAAATTCGATTTAGTTCGGCTTGAAAAATCATTTAATTTGATACCAAACACGACTAGGTTATCTCTTATTATATAAAAGTTACATTTGACATATGTCAAATACGCCATCTTAAATTTTACAAATTCGATTTAGTTCGGCTTGAAAAATCATTTAATTTGATACCAAACACGACTAGGTTATCTCTTATTATATAAAAGTTACATTTGACATTGACATATGTCAAATACGCCATTTTTAATTTTAAGACTCCTATTTAATTGTGATTAAAAAATCCTTTAATTTGATATCAAACACGATTATATTGCAATATTTGATAAAAGTTAAAATTTGACATTTGACATTGACAGACGCCATTTTGATTTTGACAAATTTATTATTATTATTCATAAAAAAACTGTAATTGAATGCCAAAGAGAAGCAGCTTAGTTCTCTCTTATTTCATGAAAGATTTTATGTGACATTTGACATTGACAGTTGTTAATTTGACAAGCACCATATTGAATAAGAGCACAATTTATTATAAAAAATCGTTTAACTTCACACTGAGTATTACATAGAAATAAAATGCTTGGTGAAAAATAAAATTTGACATTTAAGATTGACAGATGTCACTTACGCCATCTTGAAAATGACATATTCTACTCGGTTAAATTTAAAAATTATATAATTTTACACCAATTAGGATAATTAAGGAACAATTGAATAAATTTATTTTTTTTTAAATTGACAGATGTCAAAATTACAACATACTATTTTGAAATGTCAAAGTTAATTTTTATCCGAGAATAATAATTTTAAATATGCTCCGATCACGTTTGGTATCAAAATGAAAGTTTTTTTATTAAAATTTTTCAATATCAAAAATGGCGTATGTGACAGCTGTCAACGTCAAATGTCAAAATTTTTATTTTTATTGATAACCTAATCATGTTGGGTATCAAATTAAATGATTTTTTACGCTCAATCTAAGAGAATTAAAAAATCAAAATGGCGGATATGACATCTCTCAATGTCAAAATTAATTTTAATCAAATAAAAAGTAATCAATCCCAACCCAATTACGAATTGACAAAGATACGCAAAAAATTAGAAAAAAAAAGATGGCGGATGTCAATGTCATTTTTTTAGGTTATGATATTTGAAATAAAATATAGTATAATTTTTAAAATTGTTTTCAATCGATTTAAAATTAAAAATCGAGTTATTTAAGTCCAAACACGACCACTTTATCTTAAATATTCGTTAAGTTACCCTACAAATAAAATTAAAGATGGCGGCTGTCAATGACATTTTTAAGGTTATGTTATTTAATACAAAATATAGATTGTAGGGTATCAAATTAAAGGATTTTTTATGCTTATTACGATTTTGAAAATTTAATGGTTTTAAAATGTCATCTGATCATTCAAGTAACATCTGTCAATGTCATATGTCAAAATTTAAACTTTTATTAATAAGAAACACGATTAGGTTGAGTTTGGTACCAAATTAAATTATTTTTTATACATAATTTATTAAAATTTGTCAATATAAATAAAATGATTAAAGTGACATCTGTCAATGTCATATGTCAAAATTTAAACTTTTTTAATAAGAAATAATCTAGTCATGTTTGGTATCAAATTATAGGATTTTTTATGCTTAATCGAAAAAAATCACAGAATCAAAATGGCCGGTATGACATCTGTCAATGTCAAAATTAATTTGAATCAAATAAAAAGTAACCCAATTAGGGTTGATATTAAAATAAAAGGATTTTTTATGCACAATTGATTAAAATTTATCAATATAAAAATGGTCAAGGTGACATCTGTCAATGTCATGTGTCAAAATTTAAACTTTTATTAATAAATAGTAACCTAGTCATGTTGGGTATCAAATTAAAAGATTTTTTGCGCTTAATCGATTAAAATCAAAATGGCGTACATGACATCTGTCAATGTTATTTGTTAAAATTTTAGCTTTATTAATAAGAAATAACCTAGTCATGTTGGGTATCAAATTAAAGGATTTTTTATGCTTATTACGATTTTGAATATTTAATGATTTTAAAATGTCATCTGATCATTCAAGTAACATCTGTCAATGTCATATGTCAAAATTTAAACTTTTATTAATAAGAAACTCGATTAGGTTGAGTTTGGTACCAAATTAAATTATTTTTTATACATAATTGATTAAAATGTATCAATATAAATAAAATGGGTAAAGTGACATCTGTCAATGTCGTATGTCAAAATTTAAACTTTTTTAATAAGAAATAATCTAGTCATGTTTGGTATCAAATTATAGCATTTTTTATGCTTAATCGAATAAAATCACAAAATCAAAAATGGCAGGTATGACATCTGTCAATGTCGAAATTAATTTGAATCAAATAAAAAGTAACCCAATTAGGGTTGATATTAAAATAAAACGATTTTTTATGCATAATTGGTTAAAATTTATCAATATAAAAAAGGTGAAGGTGACATCTGTCAATGTCATATGTCAAAATTTAAACTTTTATTAATAACCTAGTCATGTTGGGTATCAAATTAAAAGATTTTTTGCGCTTAATCGATTAACCACAAAATCAAAATGGCGTACATGACATCTGTCAATATTATGTCAAAATTTTACCTTTATTAATAAGAAATAACCTAGTCATGTTGGGTATCAAATTAAAGCATTTTTGACGCTTAATCTAATAGAGTCAAAATGGCGGATGTGACACCTGTCAATGTCAAAATTGACGTTAATACACTAAAAAACAATTAATTTTAGCTACAACTTCACTCCGATTTGGAAACTTTATACAAATACGTCCCTCAATCGTGTTTACCGAAAGATTATGGTGGAAATGCCGAGAGTTTTCAAGAATTAGCAAGTAAATTAATTAAAAATAAAATAATTTTTGACGTTTATTTCGAATTTTTTTGCAGAAAAACAAAGAAAGCTGCTTTTAGAGAATGCAGATTACTTTATCGAAGAAGAAAAATTAATAACCGATGAATCAAAGCGCCCGGGGAAGCCAAAAAACGCTGGAGATATTTTCGGTGTTGAGGGATCATTCAAAAAATTAAACATCGATTAAAATACCTTCCTTTCAAATAATGTCGCAATAAACAATTAATGAGACTTATTAATGCAAATTTATTCCCTTTCCACCTTTACTCACTCTATTAATACAAAATTATCACCGAATTGTAACCCGTTTCAAAGTGAACGTGCAAGAAATATCAATGCAATTTAATCTCGTTTAAAAAAAAAAAGAAAGAAACAATAAATTTCGATTACTTAAACTTTAAAGATTGTTTGTTGGGTGGGGGCGAAAAAATATCGAGAGAATTTTTGAACGTTGGACCCCTCTCTTTAAACAATCGCGTATTATATTCGTTTTTCTACTGTATTGTGTATCTTATCTTTATATTAAAATTTAAAAGCCGAAAAAGTGGATAATACCTCGACTCAAGCTTCGAATATCGATCATTGTTCAAATCGATTCGATTCGAGTTCGACGACTTCTCAAAATGACACAATTCGCAACCGCAGAAAGCGAATATAATAAAGACAAAAAGATCCGTAAGGAAGATGTCGAGGCTTTGGAGGAGTGGGCTAAAAAACAACCTCATTTACCCAAAATTTCCGGTAAGAAAAGATTTATTTTAATTTAAAATAAAATAAAGTTATTTAAAATAATTTTAGAGGTAAAATTGATCCAATTTTTGCAAAGTAATTATTATCGCTTGGAGGCAACCAAGACTTGCATCGATAAATATTACACGATTAAAGCCCAATGCCCCGATATTTTTGCAAACAGAACCGTTGATTCGGTTAAAGACATCATGAGCATCGTAACTGCCACGTTATTGCCTAAAAAGAGCAAAAATGGGTACACCGTTTTATTCTGCAAATTGATGGACAAAAACAGCGATAACTTCAGCAACTTGGAGGTTATTAAATACTTCGATATGGTCCTAAGCGTGCTTTTGGCCCAATTAGGAACTTGCGAGGGGCACGTTTTGGTCATCGATATGGAAGGGCTCAGTTTGAGTCATATCGCTAAAGTTAACATCAACGTGACCAGAAAATACATGTATTTCCTTCAGGTGAGATAATCTTTCCGATTTTAATCTTAAGATAAGACACAAAATTGTTAACTCATTATATTACGCAACTCAATCAACAGGAAGCCCTCCCAATCAGGACCAAAGAGATCCACATCGTCAACGTAAGCGCTTTGGCCCAAAAACTTCTAAATTTAGTGAAATCTTTCATCAACAAAGACATTTTAGACGCGGTAAGTTAAAATTATTTCAAATTAATTAAATTTTTAATTAAAAAATTTATTTAGCTTCACCTCCACACTTCGGTTGATGGATTATTCGAGTTCATCCCTAAAGATGCTTTACCAAGCGAGTATTCGGGACAAAATGAATCTTTGGTGGCGATGCAAAAAGAGGTGAACAAATCCTTGGTGGATAACCAACAATTTTTGCGCGAAGATGAGAAAGAAATCGCAGATGAAACTAAACGCGTAGGGGGGAAAGCTAAATATTTAGATGAAGAACCCGAAATGGCCGGAAGCTTCAAGAAATTGGATGTTTTTTAAAATTAATTCATTAAAAATTTTGACTTAAAACGATTTTTATTTGTACCCTTTAATTTTGGTTTGAAACTCGGCTAAAAATAAGTCTATTAAATCATAGATGTCGCCCCAATTTTTTTTAATTTTAATTAATTTTTTTAAATAATTAAAAAATTTTTAATTTAATTAAAATAAACTTAAAAAATCTTACCTTTAATAAATCTAATCTTCTCCGCATCATCTTGAAACTTAGATCATGCGCATTTTGATCAGCATCAACAAGAACTTTTCGCTTCTCCCCAGTCTGCTTTTAGCATGCTTTTAGTAAGCAATCAACTCTAAAAATGATAAAAAAATCTATTAAAATCCTCATTAAAAAAAAGTTTCATCTAAATATTTACACAAACTTTTAAAATCGATTTTATTACCCAATCGAAATCGAAATTAAATTCGAAAAAGTTTTAAAATCGTCTTTTAGTTGCGTCGTAATAATAATAGTTAAATTAAATAGTTAAACAATCGCGATTATTAAACGAGATTTTAAATAAACATCAACCTTGAGTAATAATCTATAATCCTAATGTTAATATTTTCGGTAAATTTCTTAGCCCTACTTTTTATTGAAAACGAAAATCGTTTTGGTTGTTTTCGTGCGTGGTTTATAAACGCCGCCAGTCAAGTTCGAACGTGTTTCGTGGAACCACTTCTTCGCGAAGCTAAACTAAATAGGAGCCGTTAATGAACTTCGCTTCAAAGTAAATTTTAATTATTAATAATTACTATTAAATTAAATCGTTATCGTATTAAAATGAGTTTGTAAAATGACAAAAAACATGGTTAATAACTTTCTTGTAAAATTAATTTTGTGTGGGTTTTTAATTTGTAAAGAAAATTTCGTTGTGGGAGATGGTAAGTTGTTTGTAATATTTGTTATTTGCAAACTTAATTCCGAAATAATTGGATGAAAAAAGGACAACGTCCTTTGATTAGTATTCCCTAAGGAGGATTTACTTGGAGGAAGAACGCAGTTAATTAAGACCATTTAATAATATCGAACAAACAAATGTACTAAAACAAATAAAAATTAATTTTTCTAAAATATTGAAAATCAAACTCTGTATTTAAAAGTTGTTGAGTCCGATGTTGAGAATTTTTCTCATATTTGAAGATGAAATAAAATTAAGATAAGTTATACCTCAACTTATTTTAAGAATCTTTTAGAAATGTAATAATATCGACAGGAATATGGTCAAGACTATAATAAAGTATCATATATATAAGTATTATACAGGGTGCCCATTATGTATGGAATATAGTATATATCTTGGTAGGTATTAACTTTATAAAAAAACATTTTATACAAATGTTGTTTAGTATTATATTTGCCATAATAAGACAGCATTGAATTGTTTTTATTTCAAAAAACAAATGAGCAACGAATAACACTTGAAGTTTTTTAAATGGCAATGTAGTAACAAGTGTTAAGTGGCAAGTATTGACTTTTTCCTATTTTTATTAAATAAAAGAAAAATTAGTGTACATCTCCAATAATTCGAGGTACTTCCAGGTACTTGACGATCTCGGATATTTAGATTAATGTTATTAGTTAAATTAGTCAAAAATTTTCAGATATAAGGGTACTAAAATTTTACGTCATCGTAAAGAGAAAAAAAATCTCTATCAAATGAGCCTAACGAAAGGGTACATTGCCATTTAAAAAACTTCAAGTGTTATTCGTTACTCATTTGTTTTCTGAATTAGAAACAATTGAATACAGTCTTATTATGGCAAATAAAATATTAAACAATTTTTGTATAAAATGTCTTTTTATAAAATTGATACCTACGAAGACATATACTATATTCCATGTATGGAATATAATATACAGGGTGTCCATTATGTATGGAACATAGTATGTATCTCGGTAGGTATCGACTTTATAAAAAAATATTTTATACAAAAGTTGTTTAATATTTTATTTGCCATAATAAGACAGCATTCAGTTGTTTTTATTTCAGAAATAAATGAGCAACGAATAACGTTTATTAAGAGAATTTAACTAATAATATTAATCTAGATATCCGAGATCGTCAAATACCTCGAAGTACCTCGAATTATTGGAGATGTATACTAATTTTTCGTTTATTTGTTTTATTTTGTATGTAAATTTAATTTACGGTAATAATTCAAGGTACTGGACGATCTCGGATATCTAGATTAATGTTGTTGATTTATTTTTATTAATAAACAATTTTTACATTTTTTTCATAAATTTTGTGATATTGTGTGATACGAAAGGGAACATTGCCATTTAAAAAAATTTAAGTGTTATTCGTTACTCATTTGTTTATTATTGTTCTTATTATGGCATTTTTTTTATAATGTTGATACCTACCAAGATATATACTATATTCCATACATAATCGACACCCTGTATATCTGAGCAGCCTGTATGATACTTTATAGAGTGTTGAACATCTTTATGTCAACATCATATCAACTCTAGCGCCTCGGCCGCAAGCGACCTCGGCGTTTTGGATATATATGATACTTTATAGAGTGCTGACCATTTTTATGACAACATCATATCAATTCTAGCGCCTCGGCCGCAAGCGACCTCGGCGTTTTGGATATATATGATACTTTATAGAGTGTTAACCATCTTTATGTCAACAGCATATCAACTCTAGCGCCTCGGCCGCAAGCGACCTCGGCGTTTTAAATATGTGTGATGTTTTTTATAGTGTTAACGATTGTGTCATTGTCATATTAACTCCAGTGCCTCGGCCGCAAGCGACCTCGGTCTTTTGAATATACCGGGTGTCCCTCAAAAGTGGCTCACCCCCATATTTTTTTTTATTATTAGTGATATAAGAAAACCATTTGGAATGCATAGTTAGGTCGCTAAAACGGATTATTACGACATGAAATCATTCTTTTTGTGCTTCCGGTTACACCGGATGTGAGTACTAATTTCGCTATTTTTTAAATCTATATTTTTTTTTCTTCAGTTGGGTAGACAGTGTAATTTCACATATCTTTTACTTGAAAAAATTTTCACGATCGCTTATAATTTTTGAAACAAAAATTATTTTCGTTATTTTTTAACGTTTTAGTACCTTCGGAAAATGTATTACAACTTTTGACATATAGTAGCTAGGTTAATAGTACAAACTACGTTATGTCCCTCTTGATTTGCTATTGCTCGAGCAGTGATCACTGCTATGCTTTAGTTAGTGGTTCTTTTTTAATAATGGTGTAAATTAACAGTTGTATTAAATTAGTTTTAAAAGAAAAACGCTATCCAACAATTAAATTTAATTCAATTGTAAGTTCAAAAAAACTAATTTTCTAAATTTTCAAAATGCTCCCGCCTCGATTTTGACATAATTGTATCTTGCGTATTGTCGATCTAACGACTCGACGTTATTCCTGCGGAGATATTTAGGTAATACAATTTCTAACTCGATTTATTTTCTAATACCTCACGAGACCTTACTGGTGTATTATACAGCTCATTTTTGATTTTGCCCCATAAAAAGAATCTAAAGGTGTGAGGTCAGGTGATCTGAGAGGTTTTAACCAAAATAAAGTAAACAATCCAAATTATAATGTACAATGGACATTGTAAGTAACTATCAGCTACAGAACATTTAGTGTAAAAGAACAAAAAATAAAGAAAAAAATAAAAAATAATTGAATTAAACTTAATTGTTTGATCGCGTTTTTCTTTTAAAACTAATTTAATACAACTGTTAATTTACACCATTATTAAAAAAGAACCACTGACTAAAGCATAGCAGTGATCACTGCTCGAGAAATAGCAAATCAAGAGGGACATAACGTAGTTTATACTATTAACCTAGCTACTATGCGTCAAAAGTTGTAATACATTTTCCGAAGGTACTAAAACGTTATAAAATAACGAAAATAATTTTTTTTTCAAAAATTATAAGCGATCGTGAAAATTTTTTCAAGTAAAAGTTATGTGAAATTATACTATCAACCCAACTGAAGAAAAAAAAATTATAGATTTAAAAAAATAGCGAAATTAGTACTCACATCCGGTATAACCGGAAGTACAAAAAGAATGATTTCATGTCGTAATAATCCGTTTTAGCGACCTAACTATGCATTCCAAATGGTTTTCTTATATCACTAATAATAAAAAAAAATATGGGGGTGAGCCACTTTTGAGGGACACCCGGTATACTATATTCCAGGGTTGCGTTCCAGTCCATTATTATATATGTTGTCCACATGGATGTCATTATGAACGACTAGGGTTAAACCTGGGTGAATCGAGTAAGCGTTGTGAACGCAACCCATACATAATGGGCACCTGTATATCTGGGCATCCTGTATGATACTTTATAGAGTGTTGAACATCTTTATGTCAACATCATATCAACTCTAGCGCCTCGGCCGCAAGCGACCTCGGCGTTTTGGGTATATATGATACTTTATAGAGTGCTGACCATTTTTATGACAACATCATATCAATTCTAGTGCCTCGGCCGCAAGCGACCTCGGTCTTTTGAATATATAATACGCTTTATTACAATATTGACAAAGTTTGTGTTAGTATCATATCAACTCCAATGCCTCGGCCGCAAGCGACCTCGGCGTTTTGGATATACATGATACTTTATAGAGTGCTAACCATCTTTATGTCAACATCATATTAACTCTAGCGCCTCGGCCGCAAGCGATCTCGGCGTTTTAAATGTGTGTAATGTTTTTTATAGTGTTAACCACGATTGTGTCATTGTCATATTAACTCCAGTGCCTCGGCCGCAAGCGACCTCGGTCTTTTGAATATATAGTACGCTTTATTATAATATTGACAAAGTTTGTGTTAGTATCATATCAACTCCAATGCCTCGGCCGCAAGCGACCTCGGCTTTTTGAGTATATATGATACTTCATTATAGTGCTGGTCATCTTTATGTCGACATCATATCAACTCTAGCGCCTCGGCCGCAAGCGACCTCGGTCTTTTGAATATATAGTACGCTTTATTATAATATTGACAAAGTTTGTGTTAGTATCATATCAACTCCAATGCCTCGGCCGCAAGCGACCTCGGCTTTTTGAGTATATATGATAATTCATTATAGTGCTGGTCATCTTTATGTCGACATCATATCAACTCTAGCGCCTCGGCCGCAAGCGACCTCGGCGTTTTTAGCATATAGTACGCCTTATTATAATATTGACAAAGTTTGTGTCAGTATCATATCAACTCCAGTGCCTCGGTCGCAAGCGACCTCGGCATTTTGAATATATACGATGCTTTATTGTAATACTGACCATCTATCATCTTTTATATAAATCACCATTTTAAATAAAATTAAGCATAAAACTATTAGTATAGCAAAAAATGGCCAATTTGTGTTTTGTGAATGAAGTTGGGGTTGATTTCGTGTAAATGTTAAAGCAGTCTTAAAATTGAATTATTAAAAATGATTAAAATCGAAACGTCACATTTTAAATTTACTAATAATAATGTTCGACAAGTTCAAGCTTGTCCGAAACTTTGGACATGTCGATTTCCAACTTCCAACGTCATATTTAACGTTCGAATCTATCGTCACGCTAAATAAACCGCAAAATCGATAAACTAATTGACTCGGCCAACTTTGAATGATCCCAATTAAGGACGGGCTTCATATGCAAATTTTTCTAATCAAACATTGCACAATTTAATACAACATTTTCAAAGAACTTTATTATATTTCGGGAAATATTTAACGTTTAAGAATCTTCCGCTTAAACGGTCAAAGAAAACCCGATTCTAAACTCAACTTCAAACTAAAATAAATAACGTAAATGCGATTTAACTCAAGTTTTAACACAATTTATATTTGTGTAAGTTTATGTTAGTGCGATTTTTGTTTTTTCAGGTGAAAACCGTTAAATTTTTTTTTACGGTTCGAAGCCTTATAACAAAATTAAAGAGAACTTACAAAATACTTTATATTTTCTCCACCATTTTCGCCCATTTTGAATCAAAATGTGCCATTAATTTATTAAAATGACAGTTTAAGAAGGGGAAACCTTTATTTATCGTCGTTAAACGAGCGAAAATTAACTCTAGATAGGCATCAATTACGCAAAACGGTCAATTTTGATCGATTACGACGATTCAGGAAGTTTAATTACGTTTCTTTCCAGAAAGTTCAATAAATTGCACCGTTGGTGAGCTTTTATGTCCGAATTCAACGATTTGTATCCCACAACATAAATTTTGTAACGTTTTAATCGATTGTCCGTATGGGGCGGATGAAAATCCGAGTTATTGCGGTTTGTTTAATATTTTATTAATTGGCAATTTCATATAACTCGCAATATATGAATGGTGTAACCATAGTTACAAAACTACTATGTACTTGCACTGTACCACATAAAATGTAACATAGCTTAATGGTACAGGAATTGGGGAGTTTTGCAAAGGAAAAATTTTGCTTTTGACATATTTGTAATCTTCATTAAAAATCCTTTAAAATGAGTACAAACACGACATATTTATCTTTAATATTAATGAAGTTATGGTCNTATGTCATTTAATACGTATAAAAAAATTTGTTTTAACAGAAGTTGTTAAAAATAAAATTCTAAAACGATTTTATTAATGAAAAAAATCAATATCTCAATTAGGTGTCGCTGTTTTAATATAAAAAAATTATTTTTTGAGGTTATGTTTTTAATTATTGATTAAATCAAAAAATTTTATGAACAAGATTTGTTTAGAATTAAATCAGCAATAATTTTTCTTAATAAAATTTTTTTCTATCGTTAAAATTTAATTTCCCACTGAATAGTACGGTTTATGTCATTTAATACGTACAAAAAAATTTGTTTTAACAGAAGTTGTTAAAAATTGAATTCTAAAACGATTTTATTAATGAAAAAAATCGATATCTCAATTAGGTGTCGTTGTTTTGATACAAAAAAATAATTTTTTGAGGTTATGTTTTTAATTATTGGTTAAATCAAAAAATTTTATGAACAAGATTTGTTTAGAATTAAATCAGCAATAATTTTTCTTAATAAAATTTTTTTCTATCGTTGAAATTTAATTTCCCACTGAATAGTACGGTTTATGTCATTTAATACATATCAAAAAAATTTTTTTAATAAAAGTTGTAAAAAATTGAATTCTAAAACGATTTTATTAATGAAAAAAATCGATATCTCAATTAGCTATAGAACTAGAAACATTCGGATTCAGATGTACGGTTATATCGAGGTTTATACTGTAAAAACTTTATTTATTCAACCTTTTAGCGACTTAAGTTTCAATAAGATCGAAATAATCCAAGAAGAAACGTTTATAAATCTACAAAATTTAAACGAATTGTGAGTATTAAACAATTTTTTAATTAAATTAAAATTAAAAAACATTTTTTAGATACATCCGAGGAAATAAAATAATTAAAATCGCAAAAGACACATTCTCCGAGCTCCCTTTAAGCGTTTTATCTTTAATCGGGAACAAAATCGTGTCAATTGAGAGATTGAGTTTCTCAAAATTACCTCAATTAACAACATTGTAAGGGTTAAATAACTCAAAGTGATTTTATGAATCAAAAAAAAAAACATTTCCCCCATTATAAAAGCCATAAAAAGCTCTCACGTTCCCTATTTCATAAATCGTATCGCTTTTATTGCACTTCCATCACGCTATCTAATGTTTAACCACTTCAACCACGACGATTTAACTTTTTTATAACTCGCGTGACGCGAATCAACCAAAAATAATAAATTAATAAAAAAAAAGTACTCAAATTTATATGAAAACAAAAAAAATCAAATAAAATATAATAAAGTTTTTCTAAAAGTTCGAATAAACGCGTGCCTCTTGGGTTTAATAAAACATTTCGTTTCGAAATTGTGAAGGAAACTTCCGGGATTATACTTTATTCGGGATTATACGAGTTCTTTTATGAGACTAGTTGTAAAAGAGCCACCATAACATAACAAGGTTGTTTGGTTAAAATCGCTTTGAGTTTAACTTCAAAAAATTTTTTTATTTATTTAATTAAAAATTTATTTATTTATTTATGTATGAAGAGATCTAGGTGAGAATAATTTAGAAAATTTATATAAAGGAACATTTTGGAATCTCTCGAAATTAACATCTTTGTAAGTTACTTAAAGTGTTGAATAAGAATTCGGAGCTAAAAACTCGATTCTGTTGTTGCAGAACTTTAAACGGAAATTCGTTGCGAAACTTCGAATCGGGGGTATTCGAAGACCTCGAAGCTTTAGTTTCATTGTAAGACGTTATTAATTAATATTTTAATAAAAGAAAATTTTTTTTTAATGATTTTAGGAATTTGGAGGGGAATTTTTATGAAAACCTCAACCAAAAATTATTTGCCCCGTTAAAAAAACTAGAACACGTGTAAATAAAAAAAATAAATTAATAAAATTAATTAAATTAATTAAAAAAAATTTTTTAAAGATATTTTAGGAGATTTGAAATGTGCAAGGCAGTTCCTTTATTAAAAGATTGCAACCCGAAAGATGATGGTATCTCGAGTAGTAAACATTTGTTGCATAATCCCGTTTTGAGGACGAGGTAAATAAAAATTAATTTGAATTCATCAAATTTCCCGCTAAAATAATATGAGCCAATCACATCACTTTAATCCAAAATGGCCGTGGTAACTAAGGGTAGCTAACGCGTAACTAAGCAACGCATATCGTATTGACATTTTGCGTGAATTTTTAAACTTAAGTTTTTCAAAAAAATTTTTGGTTATAAAGGTGTTTCTTTTTTAACATAAATAAACAGAAAATTAAAAATGCTTTAAAATGAACCCAAACTCGACTTATTTATCTCTAACCGTTATCGAGATATCGTAATTTTTACAAAAAAGAAAATGGCGATTATTTGACAGTTTCTAACCTAACTTTTTTTATCTTTTAACCTAAATATATCATGTTTAGTATCAAATCAAAGCATTTTTGATCCTGATTAAGATCATTTTAATATTTATCAAAAAATCGTTATATTTAATTTTGACATTTGACAGTTCCCAACCTAACTTTTTTAATTTTTAANCCTCAATTTTGACATATTTGTAATCTTCATTAAAAATCCTTTAAAATAAGCCCCAACATGATACGTTTAATTCCAATATTACTCGAGATATAAGCAACTTCCGGTTTGAAATGTCAATGTCACTTTGACATATTCTTAATATTCTTATATTCTTAATTATTATAAAATGTCTTAAAATTTGTCACAAAAACAAAAGTATAATAAAAAAAATCAAAAATTAAGGTTGGTATTAACATTTAAAAATTAAATTGCTATCTTCATTGTTGCCAACTTCAGATTTAACGTTTTTTCATTCTAACTTTTTTGTTTTTCGAGATAAATGCATCATGTTTGGGCTCATTTTAAAGGATTTTTCACGGCGATTACAAATATCTCAAAATTGACGTTGACATTTCTAACCGGAAGTTAATCTTAATTTCATTAATATTGAAAATAAATATGTCATGTTTGTACTCATTTTAAAGGATTTTTAATGAAGATTATAAATATGTCAAAATTGAGGTTGACATTTTATTTCAAAAACTAGAAATATTCAGACATGTTGCATTTTATGTGGGACAAATTAACCCTGGTTTCTATGGAAATATATTTTTGTGTATTGCATCTTATGTGAAATTCACTGAAAATTAAAAATGATTTTAGAATGATTATTTTAGATGATTACCATTTGGATGCATTTTGGGATCGGATATTTTCCAAAAACCCCAAAGCGGTTAACGACGATTTGGATGAGAGGTGCAAATTTGAGTACGAAGGAAAGTGTTTGTGTCGCCATCGCGATTTGTTGTGCAAAAATTTGGAATTAATCGAAATCCCGGATATAAAAGATTTTGAAATTGATATATTGTAAGTTTGGCGGAGTGGGGGGAAAAAAATTGTTTGTTTTTAATTTCCAGGGATTTATCCGGGAACACTTTCAAAGTTTTAAACAAAAAATTATTCGATGAGGTCCCCAACAACGTTCAAAAAATGTATTGTAACAAAAAAAATTAATTAATTTTTTTAATTTATTAACTTTTAGGGTTATGAAGCACTGCGAAATCAACGAAATTAAAAGTTCCGCGTTTTTCGGGTTAACCCATCTCAAAGAGATGTAAGGTTTCGATTATTTTGTGGAACAAAAACTAAAATTTCGTTTCTAGATATCTAGATAATAACCGGATACAAAGCCTGATTGATTGCAGTTTCGGCGAAAACAACATCTTAAACACCCTGTAAGTGCCACGTACGTTAATTAATTAATTTAAACCGTTTCTCAACAGGGTTTTAAGCTACAATAGAATCGCCGACGTCCATGCGGACTTCTTTTGTAACTTAACTCGGCTACTTAAGCTGTAAGCAAACTTAATCATCTTATAAAATACGGTAAAACCTCGATATAACTTAATAATTAGACCTAAAAGTAGAAAGATTCAAAAAATAGATAGAATTCCGCATAGAAACCAGTAGTGTCGCCTGCGGTTTGCGGTTTGCAGTCTGTCGCCTGTCACAGAATTGTACCTTAACGTTGAATAGGGACGTTAGATATGAAATTGGAGCTCTTTTTGCGTAGATTAAAAAACAATTGAAATTCAAACGCAAAACAAACCAACCTAACTGTCAACTGTCATTTTTCATTTCTTAAAAATTAAATTTCTTTCAAAATATGGGTTGTTGGGTATCAAATTGAAGCCCTTTTAACGTAGATTAAGAAACAATTGCAATTCAACCTTAAAATAAATAGAGTCAACTGTCAGCTGTCATTTTTCATTTCTTAAAAATTAAATTTCTTTCAAACTATGGGTTATTGGGTATCAAATTGAAGCCCTTTTAACGTAGATTAAGAAACAATTGCAATTTAACCTTAAAATCAATCGAGTCAACTGTCAGCTGTCATTTTTCATTTCTTAAAAATTATATTTCTTTCAAAATATAGGTTGTTGGGTATCAAATTGAAGCCCTCTTTACGTAGATTAAAAAACAATTGAAATTCAAACGCAAAATAAACCAACCAAACTGTCAACTGTCATTTTTCATTTCTTAAAAATTAAATTTGTTTCAAAATATAGGTTGTTGGGTATCAAATTGAAGCCCTTTTAACGTAGATTAAGAAACAATTGCAATTCAACCTTAAAATAAATCGAGTCAACTGTCAGTTGTCATTTTTCATTTCTTAAAAATTAAATTTCTTTCAAAATATGGGTTATTGGGTATCAAATTGAAGCCCTTTTAACGTAGATTAAGAAACAATTGCAATTCAACCTTAAAATAAATCGAGTCAACTGTCAGCTGTCATTTTTCATTTCTTAAAAATTAAATTTCTTTCAAAATATGGGTTGTTGGGTATCAAATTGAAGCCCTCATTACGTATATTAAGAAACAATTACAATTCAACCTCAAAATAAAACCAGTCAACTGTCAGCTGTCATTTTTCATTTCTTAAAAATTAAATTTCTTTCAAAATATGGGTTGTTGGGTATCAAATTGAAGCCCTCATTACGTAT
>NW_019280830.1:297618-325720 GCF_000648695.1 Onthophagus taurus
GATTGCTAAGAGTCTAAATTACGGAATACTAACTTTTTTATTTTTTAACCCAAATATATCATGTTTGGTATCAAATGAAAGCATTTTTGATTCTTATTAAGATCATTTCAATATTTATCAAAAAATCGTTATATTTAATTTTGACATTTGACAGTTCCTAACTAACTTTTTTATTTTTTAACCCAAATATATCATGTTTGGTATCAAATGAAAGCATTTTTGATTCTTATTAAGATCATTTTAATATCTATCAAAAAATCGTTTTCTATATTTTCTACATCCTTTTAATCCTGTGTATTTGAGCATTTATTGTAGTAATTAGTTATTGGACTACCACCATTTTTTGAGTTATTATTATTATTATTTTCTAGCGTTTGGATAATAGCAACAGTAGGTTGTTTCGGAAACCTTTTAGTCCTAATCGGTAGATTCTTAGCAAAAACCAACAACGTCGTCCACTCACTTTACATAAAAAACTTAGCCCTCTCCGACTTATTAATGGGCTTATATTTGTTCATAATCGCCATTGTCGATATGAAATACCGCGGCGTTTACGTCCAGCACGAATCCGCTTGGAGGCACAGCAAAACTTGCAACATTTGCGGTTAATAATCAGCATCTCAATACAATCACATATAATTTTAAAAAATTTCCAGGATTCTTAAGCACTTTATCGTCAGTTTCATCAGTATTCATCCTCTCACTAGTGACGTGGGATCGATTCATCTCAATCACAAAACCTTTAGCAAGGAAACAAGTTTCAGCGAAAACCGCAACGCTACAATTATTAATTTTATGGTTTATAGCGGGATTAATCGCATTTTTACCACTATCAAAAATCGATCCAGATTATTTTAAAGATTTTTATAACACCAATGGAGTTTGTTTACCTTTACACGTCCATGAACCTTTTCAACAGGTAATTTTAATTTTTTATTTAATATTAATCTAATTAATTTTTGTTTTCTTGCAGGGTTGGATTTATTCAACGGTTATGTTTGTAATCATTAACTCATTGGCTTTAGTTTTCATCATTTACGCTTACGCCAGGATGATCCATGAAATTGAAACAAGCGGATTAGCTTGTAGATCAACCCAACAAAGCAAAGACAGAGATAAAGTGGCGAAACGTTTCGGAATAATCGTATTAACCGATTGTTTATGTTGGGTCCCCATTATCATCGTTAAAATAGCCGCGTTATTAGGGGCCGATATTTCGAAATATTTGTACGCTTGGTTGGCGATTTTTGTGTTACCGATTAATTCGGCGCTAAATCCAGTACTTTACACCTTAACAACATCAATTTTTCAAAAACAAGTAATTTTTTTCTATGGTGTTATAAAATAGATTTATTTCGACTATTTTAGATGAGAAAATCGTGCGCTTTTTGTGTTAAGAGGCGCAAAAAACGCGAACATCCTTCAGGGTATGATTCAGCGTCGAGTTTAAGTCTGGGTTTGTTTTCTTTGGGTGGAAATAACCGCAGAGGATTAAATTATCGGGTAAAAAAATGTTTAATTTAATTAAATTTATTTAATTCCCATTTTTTAGGGGACCCAATCCAGTTTAATGACAAGCAAAGAAAATTCGAGCAAAAAACCAACAGCTGTTTGATTAATTCATTAATTAATTAACATTTATCAGTGTTAAATGTTTCAAAAAATAAATTTAATGTTGTTAATTAATTCAAATACACAAATTTTCCCGCCACAAACAACGCCATCTATCAATAACCAACCCTACTATCTTAATTAATTAAAAATTAAATCATTTTCTTATTAATTTCAGGTTTTGTAACCGGAAAAGGTTTATAAATCCTTTTATACGATGATTTCCGCTTAGATTTTTCTAAATCTTGATACGGATCGACTTCCAAGTCATTTTTAATCCGATTAATATGTTTAACGTCATTATTTGAAGCTGCGATTAATTTATCGCCCTCAATATAAAAGATATTCGGAGTGGAATCATCTAAAAACAAAAATTTTAGTTAATTTCATCAATTTTATTTCATACTTACTCCGAATTTTGTGCCGATGACTCTTATTGTCCCGAATTTTGTGATTACAAGCACAAAAAGTGATCAAAACCGCCAACACCATCAACTTAAACATCATTTTTAACGAAACAACTTAAACAAAGCGTTGTTTATCGAGTAAAACTCGGCAAATATTGTTGTTATCTAAACAATTCCGCTTTAAAAGCCTTAAAACATTTTTCTTTGGAAAAAATAACATTTCCCGACATTTTTCGAGATAATAAAATAATTTATTACAAAATTCCACTTAAAACGAAATTCCAAATTGAGCAAAAACATAATTAATTAATATTTAAGCGTATTTAAGAAGCCCCTCACAAATAAAACTTTAATTTTCCTCTCACGTTGGACAAAATGAACTTCAAATTCACCTTTTTCATAGTTTTCGCGTTAATTTTTGCTTACTCCATGGAAGGTGAGTATAAAATCGATTTAAAACTTGTCATAACCGAAATAGATTACCCAATTAATAATTTTTTTTTAGCAAAAACCCATAAAAAATCGCACGAAAAGAGTTTAACGGGAAAATCGCTCCAATTTAAGCGGAATTTAAACCAACGCGATGCTTGTAAGTTAATTTTTTATCAAAAATTGGCATTAATAATAAAAAAATGATTTTAGACTCAAAATATGACGGAAATGAGGAGAAATTTTTGATTAACGCCCCTGGACACGTTCAGCGGAGAGCTCATCATTAAAAAACGACCCTAATTTGTTGCATTAAAATGGTTTATTAATAAAAAAATTAATTTGAAAAAATTTTAGTTTTAAATTTCCCGCTGAAACACCGCCATCTATGGGGACTAATTAACACTTAATTAATTAATTTTGATTAAATTAACTAAAAAGTTACATTTTGTGGTTAAAATTGAATTAAAAAAGCAAAAATAATTATTAAATTAAAAATAACTCACCAAAATAAGTCAACATAACCTCAATTTTTGTTTAATAAAAATTTGGGGGAAAATTGTTCGAAATTAGCACTAAAATCAACAATTTAACTCATAAATCATGTTAAACCACGCTCAAAGGTGATAATTAAGAATCTTTTAAAAGTTTTTAATCAACAAAAAACATAACCTTAATCACCGGATTTTTTTTTTTAAATTTGTTTGTACTTACCGAAGATACGCCAAGATTACAATGATCCATAGCAAAAAGGGGCCCCCGCATCCACCTAGAACGCATTATTTTAATTCAATTTAACATTTTAAAAGTTATAAGTTTAATTTTTAAGGAATCGGAAAGATTCTTACCGCATTGAAAACAGCGCCATCTCACCACCACTAACTATAATAATGATGGTGGAATTAAATTTTTCTTCCCACTTTATTCATTTAATTAATAAATCGCCTCTAAACCAATTTTCCCCATCGAAATCATCTTAATACACCTATAAATAACAATTTTTTGCATTAAAAACTTAAATTAAATTTTCCGGTTAAAACACCGCCATCTATTGACAACTAATTAAACTAATAATTTTTAAATTATTGAATTTAAAATTAAATGATTAATTTAAATTCGCATTCCAAACACGCTAATTACCTAAATCAATTATTATTATTAATTAATACTTCAGAGGAAATAATAAAATTAATGAATAAAAAAATAACAACATAGAAGCGCCATCTTTTATGTATTAATTAAATCACACATTATTTTTAAATTAATTTAACTCTAAATTAATTAAACCCCCTTTTTAAACTTGAATAACTCCAATTTCCTTATTTCATTTCTTATAAATAAATCAGTACATATTAATCTTATAAAAAAAATAATATTAAAAAAATGACAACTTAACCTCACTTTTTGAAGTAGTGAATTTTTTGGCAAAACCCTTCGAAAATGGCTCAAACTAAAAATAAAACCTCCGTTAATCGGGTCAGGAAAGCTTCGCCGATGTCGTTCGACCTAAAACGCTACTTAACCATGGATTTTATCAAAGATTTACTTTATAACCCCAAAAAATTGTACATAACGTGTTGGGCTTTGTTAATATTCGAGGTATTTCTAAATATCTTCATAATCCAAAGGATTAAATACACGGAAATCGATTGGATTGCTTATATGCAAGAAGTTGGAGGGGTTTTAAATGGAACGTTAGATTATAGCGAATTAAAAGGTAAATTTAGTGCCCGATTTAAGGTTTTAACTCCTTTTTTGATTTTTTTAGGTGATACAGGCCCATTGGTGTACCCGGCTGGTTTTGTTTACATTTATTCGTTACTTTATTACATAACGAACCAAGGGGAGAACATCCGATTAGCTCAATATATTTTTTTATCGCTTTATATCCTACAAAGTTACATAACATTTGAAATTTACAAGAAAACTCAAAAAATTCCTCCATATGCATTAATTTTATCTACAATTACATCATACCGGATACATTCCATTTATGTTTTGCGTTTATTCAACGATCCTTTCGCCGTATTCTTTTTTTACTTATCCTTAACATTATTTTTAAGGAATCAATGGATTTTGGGGAGCATTTTGTACTCATTCGCGGTTTCCATAAAAATGAACATCTTATTGTACGCCCCATCTTTATTAATAGCTTATTTAACCAACTTAACGTATCTCCAAACCATCTTAAACCTCTTTATTTGTGGGGTGGTCCAATTAATTTTGGGCGCCCCATTTTTATGGGCGAATTTTTGGGGCTACATCAAAGGAAGTTTCGATTTGGGGCGAATTTTCGAGCACAAATGGACGGTTAATTACCGATTTTTACCGCGGGATTTGTTCGAAAATAAAAATTTTCACGTCGCGTTGTTGGTGGTACACGTTTCTTTGTTAATTCTGTTTTATTCGAGCGTTAAGAAATATTTTAGCGCTTATTTTACGATAAAATCGACGTTGGATGAGATAAAAACGAACACAAAGGGTGCTCGAAAAGGGAAAAAATTAAAACAAAGTAAAAGTGTTAATAAAGAGGAAGAAAAATTGAGTAAAGATCAACAAAAATTCATCGATAACTTTGAGAGGCAAATAAAATCGAGGAATAAAATTAAAAAAGATGAAGTTAAACCAGAAATTAAAGAAACAATGGAAGTCGATTTCTCTAGTGTAACTAGATTATTCGTTTTGCCGTTTTTTGTGGCGAATTTAATCGGGATTACTTGCGCTAGATCTTTGCATTACCAATTTTATAGCTGGTACTTTCATAGTTTGTTGTACCTCGTACATTCGACTCCTTATCGGAAGCCGATTATATTTTTGTTGTTAGCGGTTGTTGAATTTTGTTGGAATACTTACCCCAGCACAAACATATCGAGCGCTTTATTGCATATTTGCCACTTTTCCATCCTATATGGTGTCTACAAAGTTATGAACCAAAAATGAGTTTTTATGAATAAAAATTTTTTGTTACATACCTTCGTTTTTCTTGGGTAACAACAATTTACGATGTTTTAGATGTTAACACAAATTATGCCTAAAAAAACGGCAAAAAATGATTTAAGTTGAATTTGAGCGTTTGACGTTTTACTTTTTAACGAAATGAAGTTAGTTGGGGAAAAGTTAAAACATTAAATTATAAAATAATTTAATTTTAATTGATTAAATTCATTATTGAACTTTATTTTAATTAATTAAATCATTACAACATTAATAATCGATAAATATAAAAGAATAATCATTAAAATCGGATTAATTAAAAAAAAATTAAGTTGGTACC
This sequence comes from Onthophagus taurus, assembly GCF_000648695.1. Classification (NCBI taxonomy): domain Eukaryota; kingdom Metazoa; phylum Arthropoda; class Insecta; order Coleoptera; family Scarabaeidae; genus Onthophagus; species Onthophagus taurus. The sequence continues at coordinate 303,340 of NW_019280830.1, forward strand.
TCTGATTGTCAACGGTGTCAATTTAAAGTGCGTATAAAAAGTTTTTCATATTAAAAAATCGTTTAAAACTTCAATAAAAGTATAAGTGATTGTGGGAAGAAGAAATTCTCGTCGAAAAATCGATTTCCAAACGGGTGAGTTAACTTGTTTTTTAATAATTTTAATTTTTACTCTTAATCGGGTTAAATCTATCTTTTTTGGTAAATTATAAGAAAACGCTTAATTTATTTGATGTGAGAATGTGTATATTTCATCTAATAATCGTTTACTAAATGGAAATAATCTACAGGGTTGTATTTATTAATTAATTTTTTTTTTGAGGTTAGGAAAACAAAAATTTTTTTAATAACATTTTTCGTGAAAACTTAAAACGATTTAATTAATTTAATTTAATAAAATTGACAGATCGTAGTTCGTTTAGGTTCTTTTTTCACAAATATTCCACAATATCGCACTTTATCGATATATTCGGACAAGATCGTCCAAACGAATAGTCTATGTTATGTTGGGATTTATTCCTTTCGGTTAATAATTTTTGAAAAATCGGCAAAATCTCGCGATCTAACAATTCACTTTCAGAGGTTGCGTTATACATCGATTTCTCCTTTTTAATAGCACTGGGTAATGTTCTTGTACTCTTTATTGCAGCCACATTGGGGGTCGATTGAAAATACCCCAACTTATTACACTGTTGATTACAAATATTTGAACTCGCCTCTTTTTTGGGACTTTTCTCGTTTCGTTTTTGAATGTGTTTATTCCTTTCTGAGACGGATCTATGCATCGTCGTATCATCTTCTTCTTGATTAACACTCCGACTCGTTTTTTGGTGGCTTTTAACGCATCGATGTTGATTCCCGGTGTCCCAAAGTTCACTTTTCGCAACAACGTGAGTTCCGCATTCATTTTTTTTCTTCGCCGGAGTTGCCCGATTCACCGGAACGCTCACTCGGCGATAACAAACGTTCTCCTCGTGATCTTGGGCGTCGTTTTTGAGGCTACATCTCCGTCTTAGTTGACTTTGAGGTGTTTTTTCTTCTTGTTTTGTTTCGAAATAATCGTTTTTTTTTGTAAAACTGACCTCTTCGTAGATTTGGGATCCGTTACAAATCGTTTCGGTTTTAATTTCGGGTTGTTTCACTTCCGGTTTGATCTCGATTAAGTTTTGGGGTGATAAATTTCCGTTTAATTTTGGTTCTTCGAGTTTGGGAATCTCGAAACTGTCTTTGGAGTGTGATTTTCTTCGTTTTTGGCTATCTGAGCGGTGAAATGAGGTACAATCTTGCGAGCTAATGCTACAAAGTGAAGTTAAATCGGTCGTTTCGGTTCCGGAAGCGGGGTCTTTTCGTAATAGCGGAACGGAAAGCCGATTTGTGTCGCTGGAATCCAACGTTTTCGATTCTAAAAGTTCTCGCGCCTCGTTTCCGAGGCGTTTTATGAGGAGTTGGAGTTCGTTTTCTTTGTCGAGGAGGGTTTTTCGAAATTTCGAATTGATCGCTTTCACCTCTTTCATCTTCGATTCTAATTCGGAAGCGCTCGAGTCTCTTCTACCCGTTTTTGACATTGGTCTAAGGGTTGGTCGGAATCTTTTGTCGATTGATCCCCCTGGGTTTCGCTTTAATTCCACCATTTTCGGTACAAAAACTAACCATAACGTTGCTGTTGTGCAGAAAATTACGAAAACTCCAATAATCAAAAACATAGCATCTTGGTGATCGACCAAGACCAAAGCGACCGCAGCGCCGCAAATACACATAATCGCAACATTATAAACCGATAATCCAACGTGTCTGCTATCGTTTAATGCAGGGATTGAGACATGCCGGGTTTCCCAGGCTAGGAAAGCACCAAAAATCTACACAAAAAATTAAATTAGGTTTTTAAATATTAATTGATTCATTATTAACCATTAATAATCCTTTGTAGGCGTAAATCGACCCGATGAAAATCGTCATCTTTTCACTCGCACAATATTCATTCTCTGGGATGATTACAATATCTTCACTCGATGGATGGGGCTAAAAAACATTTAAAAAAACATATTTTTAATATAATTATTTAGATTTTAAGCCTAAAAGTGAAAAAAATTTTGACATATTTGTAATCGTCGTGGAAAATCCTTTAAAATGAACCCAAACATGATACGTTTAATTCCAATATTACTCGAGATATAAGCAACTTCCGGTTTGAAATGTCAATGTCATTTTGAAATATTCGCAATTTTTATAAAATTATCACAAAAACAAAAATATAATCAACAACAAAATGAAAAATTGGGGTTGGTATTAATATTTAAAAGTTATGTTGCTAATTTCATTGTTGCCAACTTTGAAGACTACTTTAGAAACTATCTAGACCCTTTTGGACATCTTTTAAAATCTTCTGGCTATCTTTAAATTATCCAGAAAGCGTTTACACACTTTTTGATATTCATGGCAATCATTAGAAAGCTTCTGAACTACTGTAGAAATCATTAAATACCTTCTGGACACTTTTCGACTACTATAGATGTCATCAGACACCATTTTAACAGTTTGTAACGACTATAGAAATAATTAGAAAGCTTCTGGACACTTTTTGATAACTATAGGAATCATTAGAAAGCTTCTGGACAATTTTTAACTACTATAGAAGTCATTAAATTCCTTCTGGACAATTTTTGATGGTTATAGAAATCATTTGAAAGCTTTTAGACACCTTTTAACGACTATAGTAATCATTAAGCAGCTTGAGGACACTTTTTCACGACTATAGAAATCATTAGATAGCTTCTAGAATTGTCCAGAAAGCTTTTAGACACTTTTTGATAATCATAGCAATCATTAGATAGTGTCTGGACACTTTTTAACATCTTTAAAAACCCACTGAATGTCTTCATAAATGTCCAGAAAACGTTTAAATCCATTTTGACGACTTTAAAAAACTTTAGACAAACTTTATAACTGTCCAAAAAGCTTTTAGACACTTTTTAGTAATTTTGCAATTCCCTAGATGTGCCTGGTCAACTTGGGAGACTTTTTGTCATCTTTAAAAATCTTTTTAAGACAGTTTTTTTTAATAAAGAATACATCATGAAGTTGTCCATATGTCTATTATATGATAATTAACTTCAGGTTTAAAATGTCAACCTCAATTTTGACGTATTTGTAATCGTCATTAAAAATCCTTTAAAATGAGTACAAACACGACATATTTATCTTCAATATTAATGAAGTTATGGTCAATTTCCGGTTAGAAATGTCAACGTCAATTTTGACATATTCTTAATTTTTATTTAAATGTCTTAAAATTTGTTGCAAAAACAAAAATATAATAAAAAAAATAAAAAATTAAGGTTGGTATTAATATTTAAAAATTAAATTGCTATCTTCATTGTTGCTAACTTCGGGTTGAATGTTTTTTTATTCTAACTTTTTTGTTTTTTGAGATAAATGCTTCATGTTTGGGCTCATTTTAAAGGATTTTTCACGACGATTACAAATATCTCAAAATTGACGTTGACATTTCTAACCGGAAGTTAACTTCAGTAATATTGAAGATAAATATGTCATGTTTGGACTCATTTTAAAGGTTATTTTATAAAGATTACAAATATAATAATAAAATTAAAGTTGATATGCGTCGAAACTCTTTCAAAAAACACCCAAATCATTTTTATTGAAATAAAACTAGAACTAGTTAGCATAAAATATCAGTATGTTGCATATTTTTATTGAACTAAAAGTAGAACTAACACTAGATCTAGAAGTAGAAACATTCTTAATGATTTCATATACGTCAAATTTGGGTTTGTCATTTCAACAATGAAGTTAGGGAATAGGTACGCCCTGATTTTTATGTAAATATATTTTTGGATATTGCATTTTAACTCAACATTTTTTCTTTGGAGCCTCCAATTTCATTATATAGAGGTCTTACTGTATTTATCTCCAAAATCAGCAACAAAAGCAACCATAAGCTAACTTTTTATAAACGTCAAACATGGTGGCGCCATCTCTATTTAGTTACAATAACTTCGCTTTAATTGATTAACACAATTTTTAGTTTTTTTTTTAATTAATCGATACTAAAACACTTAACTAATAAAAAAATAAAGTCTACATTTATTTTTACACAAACTTACATGCGATTCTAAACGTTTCGTTTCCCGATAAAAAGGATCAGCAACTTGCCAAGTTGTCATAATCACCAAATCAATGAATAAAAGCACCCCGACCACCATAAATAATTGGTAATCTTTAATAACTTTCTTGTTCAATTTAACGTCGGTAAAAATAGAATGAACCCTCCACGTTTTCGAGAACATCGCCCCAAAAGCCAGCGAAAATCCGGCCATTAAAGTCCAAGCCCTCGCCGTGCAAATATACGGGAAAGCTTCTAAAAATAAAGTTTTAACACGTTAATAATCATTTTTTCAAAAATAATTACCAACACTCGAAAGGCCAGAGTCTAATCCAAGGAAAACAATGCTCGTATATGTTAACATACACCCAATAATAATTAAATTATTTAATTGGGGGCTAGACATCTTTATGTATCTTTGATTTCGATACTTTATGTTAAACGCCAAAAACACAGCTGCCATTATAATCCCACAAACAGCTAAAGTAGCTAAAATTGCATAAACTGTCTTATTAACTCTTGTATGTTCGATTATCCGCAATGTTCTATCTTTCGGGGGGTGCCTAAAAAAACAAAAATTAATTAATTAAAAAAAAACATTTAATTAAATTCATACTTTCCAATCCAACTCAATGGATCCCCCAGCGTTAAATCTAAATGATTCGTAACCGCGTTATATTCCCCAACTTTAATCTCAGAACCTTTTTGAAACTGTTTTAATAAAATGCTCGCTTTTCTTTCGTTATCGTAGAATCGCACGGGTCCCGTTACGCCTTCGAAACTCGTATTTGCCAACGCGTTAAGAAACAATTGTTCCCAATTTGCGTCGCGATACCGGAAATCAACGACACTTTCGTTCTTTTTAATCCGTTGCGCTACGTTTTGTATCGCCAAAGCGACCGCCCAAATTCCGTCGTATGTGTAACCGTGAAATCGGGAATATTCGCGACCTCGGCGCGAATTGTATTCTAAAAGATATTCTTCTGCGGTCTAAAAATAAAATTAAAGAAAAAAGTGAGGTTATGTGTGTTTTTGAGGTTATAAATTTTAAAATTGGTTTATTACGATTCCGGAAACGGTGATTTCTCCGCTAGTTGATAAAGGTAATAAATCGGTTAATAAAGTTTGTTCTAGCGCAATTTCCATCTCTTCGGCGGTACAATTAAAGTTTTCGGGAAGGTTTTTCCACCAACCGAGTGAATATGTCCCCATTATGATCCATTGGTACCGTCTCCCATACATTTCTAAGTGATAGGCTTCGCAAAATATCTCCCTCGCGTAATATTCATTGAAATTTCCTTAAATAATAAATTAATTATTTAAATAATTAATTTTTTTCGATCACAACAATAATTATTTTGACATTTTAATACCAACTGCTTAAAAACAAAAAAAAATTAATTTAGTTTATTTATTTTTCATTAATTAATTAATTATTTGTCTTATTTTATATTAATTAACTATAATTTTGATTGAATTTTAATTAAAATGACTTAAATAATTATTTAATTTATCGCGTTGCTTAGCAACCCAAAAATGTCAAATTATATAATCACAACAAACAAATCTAACCTAAAATAACTCTCGTATCTTCTTTCTTTAATTTGCTTAAAGCTGCATTAACTTCGTTCGTAAAGCTTTGAGTTTCAACGACGATGTACCCCAAACTATCCAATTCAGCGACCAATCTGTTATGGGCCAAAGAATATCTCGGTTCGTTTTGGTAAATAGTCCCAACTCGGGTCCAATTGAATTTATCTAATAATGATAATCTCGGGGGGTTAAAAGCCATATCGGAGGGGACTATCCGAAAAAAATTGGGGTAATTCTTTTTCGTAAACATAGGATGAGTATCTGCGTATGATAACTAAAAAATTAACAAAGAAAAATTAATTTTTAGATTTTGAGGTTATGTTACGTTAATTACTTGCGTTAAATGCCACCTTTTTGATGCTTTAGCAATGGGATCGGTTACGTGAGTACAAGCGGCCCCAAAAAGCATTAATTTATGAGGACCACTGTGCATCATATCGAAAAAAGCTTTAACTCCAACGGCTGCATTACACTAAAAATATGAAAAATGATTAAAAAAAATAACAAATTGGTTTAAATGAATGGAAATGAAGGTGATTTTGAGGAAATTTGAATTGGGAATCCAGAGAACGGACTCAGTTTATGTCACAATCCGCCGCAACTGTCTTCCCGATCCAAAAAACCCGATTTATTTTAAATTATTAAAAAACATAACCTAAAATTTTTGAAAAGAGTCTTATCTTACTTTTGTATCGTTCCACCACATATGAAGTCTGTAGTTTCGTAACACAGATGAGGCCTCATTTACATGATCCAAAGCTAACTTAACACTTGGCATAACTCCTCTACCTATTATTTAATTATTTTATTTATTTAAAAAATAAAAAATTATTTTTTTAAATTTTTACCAGTATCTGCATGTTCAGATTCTTTCCCATAAGGAAAAAACCCTGCAATATAAACATCGTGCCTCCTATTATCCATGTTAGGTTTCTGCGAGGCACAAAATTTAATCACAACGAGCACTAACAAGTTTTTGAGCCACATTTTTCTTATTATTTGAGGGTAATACTAATTTTTTATTTTTACTTTTACTCAATTAAACTTGAATCGTTACTTTTGGCGATTAAAACAAAACATTTTAACGCGAACACTTCGGAAATGATTGATGTTTTGAATTGATTTCGGCTGATTAGTCCGCATTTTGAAGGTATTTTCGACCGAACCGCCCCCTGACCGACATAATAACGTTCGTTCTATTTAAAGTTTCGCGAACCGCCGTGTCCCCGCTATATCGATCGTTTAAAAGGGGTGGAAATCCAAGGGCGCATGTTCGTTTTATTATTTGAATGCGTTGTCGGTCAAAAATTAATCAAGAAATTAAGATTGTTTTAAAGCCGAGGCCGCTTGAGGCCGAAGCACTTCAATTTACTCCATTAAAAAGATATTAGCTGATTTATTACAATGTTATAGAGGCAGAAGCCGAGGTCGCTTGCGGCCGAGGCCTGTGATTTTCTTCGTTAAAGAGATATCAGCTGATTTACTACAATATTATAGAGGCAGAAGCCGAGGTCGCTTGCGGCCGAGGCCTGTGTTTTTCTTCGTTAAAGAGATATCAGCTGATTTACTACAATATTATAGAGGCAGAAGCCGAGGTCGCTTGCGGCCGAGGCCTGTGTATTTCTTGGTTAAAGAGATATCAGCTGATTTACTACAATATTATAGAGGCAGAAGCCGAGGTCGCTTGCGGCTGAGGCCTGTGATACTGTGATCTTCTTGGTTAAAGAGATATCAGCTGATTTACTACAATATTATAGAGGTAGAAGCCGAGGTCGCTTGCGGCCGAGGCTCTACATTTACTCCCTTAAACGGATATTAGCTAATTTATTACAATGTTATAGGGATAGGAGCCGAGATCGCTTGCGGGCGAGGCTCTAGGTTTACATCGTTAAAGAGATATTAGTTGCTTTACTACCATATTATAGAGGCAGAAGCCGAGGTCGCTTGCGGGCGAGGCTCTGGGTTTACTCCCTTAAACGGATATTAAAGCGTGGAAAAAATATATAACACAAATAAAATAAAAGTTGTCAACATCCTTGTATTGCTTGAAAGTGGTGTTAAGGGTTTTACTGATCAAAGAAACAAAAAGTGTGTATTTTGCATACTTTCACAGTATAGCAACATATGGTGCTTCAAACGATATTGAGGTAATCTTGAAAGCTCAAAAAGAGCCGTAGAATACTTGCAAATGAGAGTTGTCGAACGATTTTCAAGGCACTAAAAATACTAACAATACCATCATGTTTTATTCTATCATGTTTGAATTACATACACACAGAAAAAGAACACGTACCCAAAAATGCAGATACACACAACTATCACACACGTCATGGATGTGACATATTGGTATCACTACATAGAGTTTGAAAGTCACAAAATAATGTGCATTATCAATCAGTTAAACTGTACAATGTACTCTCACCAAAATTAAACCTTTGAATATTGAAAAGTTCAAAAAAATACTGAAAGAAAAATTGAATATTATGAAAAAATACAAAATATTAATGTAATGTTAAATTTTTTTTGTGGACGATTTAAATGTAATAAGGTTACGTTTTTGAATAAAGTATTATTATTTTTAGCTAATTTATTACAATGTTACACGGGTAGGAGCCGAGGTCGCTTGCGGGCGAGGCTCTGGGTTTACGTCATTAAAGAGATATTAGTTGTTTTACTACAATGTTATAGAGGTAGGAGCCGAGGCTGCCTGTTGTCGGGGCTCTACATTTACTCCGTTAAAGAAATATTAGTTGATTTATTACTACAGGTTTCCCAAAAGTAACGGTTAAAAACAGTTTTTAGTGAAATCGCTGAAACAGGCCTAAAGATTTAAATTATTTACAATTTTTTTGGTATAAATTTTAAATTGTTTTCGCTAATTTTAAACAAGTTAGTAGAATTAGTATTTAGTACAGTCAAAATTAATATTTGGTAGGTACATAAGAAAATTTCCCATTCATTCGAGTAAGAAAGATAGCTGTAGCCATGCGTAACCGTGGCAACCAAAAGTTTCAGATGTCAAAAATTAATCAGTCTTTAATAAAATATCTGAAGCAATTGGTTGCCATGGTTACGCATAGCCACTGCTATCTTTTTATTTAAAAGATATCCTGTAAAAATCCTATAGACATCTTGTATACAGGGTGTTTCTGTAAGTCGTGGCATAATTTTAATCACAAATACTAGCGTTAAAATAATGACGATACGTGTAAAAATTTTTGGTCTAAACCCATAAAGGGTTAAAGCTAGGTGTCCACTTGAGAGTGTTTTTTCTCTCCGAGAGCTTTCTCTCTAACAGTTCTCTCAGGACCGTGTCCACTAGTGAAATGGGTCCGTGCTATGGAAAGTAAAATTTATTTTCTTTTAGTATTTGGTGTGTGTAAACATGGATGTAAAAAAAATTGCAAGTGCAAAATTTAAAAAAAAACAAACGGAAAAAATGAAAAGAAGCTGTTGGGTGAAACCATGGATTGGGCGTAGATTAGAGCTGGGTGTCAACAAATATCAACATTCGTTATCAAATTGTTAGTTATTTGGCATACTGGATTCACAAAAAGTGAACTCGATTGCTCTAAAGCACTAAAAAGAAAGACTAGATGTTGCAAATGAAGCAGATTCTTCTTACTGAAAACTTCACACTACTACCAGAAGACGAAATGCTGTTGGTAGAAGACTAGATATTGCTGGCAGAAGACTAAGTATTGCTAGTGAAAGACTAGACATTGCAAATGAAGCGCATCCTTCTTACAGAGGACTACACACTACTACTAAAAACCAAATACTCTAAGCAGAAGACTTAATTTTACTGTCAGAAGACCAAATTATGTTGTAATTGTAAGACTAGATATTACCAATGGTACAAATCCCGTTTAATTTTCTGTCCAATACTTGTTAAAATTGCATCCCTCACTTCCCGATTCTATGTTCTTTAGATGTGGTATTCCAAAGAACACATTTAACTTTTTTTTAATGTTTCCTTTGTCATTAAAATCACCTTTGGATTTAACTTTTTAACTTTAATACAATCTAAAATGTGGAAACTCTTCTTCATGACATCGACTCTAGTAGATGAATCGATAAATGAAAATCTTAATCAAAAAGATTTTATAAATATCCTTGAAATAATCCATGAAGTTAGCAACGATGACAAATAACTGTCACACTTGACATAATATACAGCCCCATAATATTCGGTTACACAACACTTTTTTCGCATTTCTTCTTCATTTCTAATTCATAAAGGAGGTAAAATTTTTGGTAGATTTATTTTTAAGTCTACCTGTTACTTAATGTGTGTCCTACCTAAACCCTACCTAAAAAGAGAGTGATGTTTTCGTGCTAAAATACACCCAAATAAACCTTTTTAGACTTCCAACTACACAAAACAGAATAAACCCCATTGATTTTAAGGCGTTTCCGTTGTTGTTTTCTTTGGAACAGAAAGAAAAAACGGTTTTTAAATCGACCGAAACGCCTGGAATGAATTTGGGCGTAGAAAATTGTTTGAAAAAAGATTATTAATAAAAATTATCATAAAAAAATTTGGTTTTATTTAGATTTGAACTTGGATTATTTGGGTTAAAAAAAAATTAATTAAGCAATGTTACCAAATCATCTAATAAGGGGTTGTTTTTTTTTTATTAATTTTGCTTTTATATTTATAACATTTTTTTTTTATATTGGATTTATTAAAAATGTATTAGCTAAATTAATTAAATATTATTAATTTAATTCCTTTCTTATTAATTTAAATAATCAAATAAAAATCAGCTGATTTCAATGATGATTTTGACAGATTAGAGATGGTTGGAAATTCCTTCGCAACGAAGCGGAATTCATCCCGAAATCGGAAATGTATTTACGAGAAGAACGTTAAAGAGCCCCAAAACATGGAGTTGAGGAGGAGCAAAAGAGTCGCCGCGAAGAGAGTAACGGTATTTAATTTTTTTTTGAATTTATTTTAAATCAAATTTATTTTCGTTTTATTTTTAGATTCCAATTGGGTTTTTTTCGAGCGGACTTAAATCAACTTCGACTCGAAACAACAATAAAACAGGTTAGTTTTATTTAAAAATTATTAATGTAAAAATAATCAAGTTTGAAATAATCATTTAGGTGTCAAAACATTTAAACGCACCAATAAGACGGCGACTTCCTATTGGTGTCTTTGTTGTTTAGGCGTTTCATCTCTTTCTATTCTTAGTAATAAGTCTATGATTGGGTGGGGGTAAAAAAATCTTTTTTACCGACCGCTCTTGCGATCAGCAGTTGAGAGAAGGAAATCAGTTGGTTTTCAAACTTCTAACGGTAATGTTACTTAACCTCGAAAATAAAAATAATAAATCAATTCCAAAATTAGTAAGTTTTTATTAAATTTTTAATTAACATTAACTAAACAAAAATTTACACAATTAATTTAACCCAAATAATTTGACACTTCTTAACGATATAACCTAAAAAAAATGTAATTGTCAAAAAAAATTTTTTTAAATTATTCCTTATTTAAATTAGATTTTGGTCACGGTAGGCTCGTATTAAGCGAAGATTTACACGCGTTATTAAACAACTTTAACGCAACACCGAAATCGTCGTCTTCGTTCGACGAGGAGGGCAACGAACGTTTTGGGCGGGCAAATTCGGACGTGGTGTTTCCCGCCGGAATTTTGCCCGAAAAGAAATTGGTGGGCCGCCAGAAAACTTACGCGGACATCGCCGATTATTTCCGCGAGGTTTCCACCAAAAATCCAACCCCAAAAGCGGCCAAACAAGACGGAGAAGTTCGTTTTAGCAACGAGGAAAACGAAGTTGGACTTTGCAGTCTTTGGGGGGTTTCACCGAAAAGGGCTGAAATTAGGGGGGAATCACAATCGATTTATGAAAGAAAGGTAAGAATATTTCATAATTTAAAAGAATTTTTAACCCCTGATTAATTATTTGGGAGATATTGACATTTTTAGTTGTCATTTTTTTTTGAGGTTAGTTTCATTTTTTTTAGCGCCTTTATTTATTATCTTTTTTGATGTTTTTTTTGATTATTCGATTTAAATAAGCTTGTTTAAGCGATTTTAATTGGGTTTGGTGGAAAACGCAACGTTCATTTTGATTCGTTTTATGTAAAAGATTAATTTATCCCCAATTCTTTCAAACTTGGAGTTTTCTAAGTGAGTTAATTACAAAAAGGTGAGTCTTAACGCCTTATTAAACCCCATTCGGGATTAAAATCATACTTTTACACAGAGATATCGATCTAAAACTTTAAAATTTTTAGGTTATGTTCGATTTTTACCGCCTATTTCTTATGTTTTGGGTTAATTCATTTAATTAATTCGCTTTTTTTAATGATTTTGATTACTTCCTTCCAAAATTTTTCGATTTCCATACTTTACAAAAAATTTTCAATGAAATTTTTTGTTTTTTCATGGTTGGTAATAAATAATTTGACGTTTACTAAAAAAAATAAGTCAATAAATACAAACAAAAACAAAACGTTGCGTTAAAATGGCGGATAAGCTCGAATAAAATTAATTTGACGTTTGCAAGGTGAGGTTAGGTTTCATCTTTCTACATAGTCGCGTGGGAAATTAAAAATACTTTAATTTGAGTCCAAACACGACCCAATTATCTCTAAAAACAGCGGAGATATCCCACGTTTTATTTTGACATAACCTCAAAAAAGTGACAACCGGAAGTTTGTTCTTTTTTAAGATAACTCGACCGAGTTTGGGCTCATTTTAAAGGGAATTTAATGTAAGTTACGAATACGATATGGTATTAATTAGATTCTGTCTAAATAAATACAAAATGGCGGATAATTCAATAAAAAATGATGCAATTTTAACGAAATTGAATCGCAGGGGGCTTTTAAGTAAAAATAAAGGATTTAGTTATTATTAAGATGGCGGAATATGTCAAATAATATTAATTTGACGTTTATAAAGTGAGGTTGGGATTTTTATTTATTCACCATCGTGTGGGGAATTAAAAATGTTTCAAATTGAGTCCAAACTCGACTCGATTATTTCAAAAAACACCTGAGATATTCAAAAATTTAATTTTGACATAACCTCAAAAAAGTGACAACCGGAAGTTCGTGGTTTTTTAAGATAACCCCATCGAGTTTGGGCTCATTTTAAAGGGAGTTTAATGTAGATTACGAATACGTTGTTGTATTAATTAGATTCTGTCAAAATAAAGACAAAATGGCGGATAATTCAATCAAAAATGAAGCAATTTTAACGAAATTGAATTCGCGGGGGACTTTTAAGTAAAAATGAAGGATTTAGTTATTATTAAGATGGCGAAAAATGTCAAATAATATTAATTTGACGTTTATAAAGTGAGGTTAGGTTTTTTTTTGATTCACCATCGTGTGGGGAATTAAAAATGCTTCAAATTGAGTCCAAACTCGACTCGATTATCTCAAAAAACACCTGAGATATTCAAAAATTTAATTTTGACATAACCTCAAAAAAGTGATAACCGGAAGTTTGTTGTTTTTTAAGATAACCCCATCGAGTTTGGGCTCATTTTAAAGGGAGTTTCATGTAGATTACGAATACGTTGTTGTATTAATTAGATTCTGTCAAAATAAAGACAAAATGGCGGATAATTCAATCAAAAATGAAGCAATTTTAACGAAATTGAATTCGCGGGGGACTTTTAAGTAAAAATGAAGGATTCAGTTATTATTAAGATGGCGGAAAATGTCAAATAATATTAATTTGACGTTTATAAAGTGAGGTTAGGATTTTTATTTATTAACCATCGTGTGGGGAATTAAAAATGCTTCAAATTGAGTCCAAACTCGACTCGATTATCTCAAAAAACAGCCGAAATATTCAAAAATTTAATTTTGACATAACCTCAAAAATGTGACAACGGGAAGTTTGTTGTTTTTTGAGATAACCCCATCGAGTTTGGGCTCATTTTAAAGGGAATTTAATGTAGATTGCGAATACGCAGTTGGATTAATCAAATTCGATAATAATAAAAACAAAATGGCGGATTATTTAATAAAAATGATTCGATTTTAACGAAATTACATTCGCGGTGTACTTTTAGATCGAAAAATAAAGATTTTCGTTATTATTCAATTAAAATTATTGATCAAGATGGCGGAAAATATCAAATAATATTGATTTGACGTTTATAAAGTGAGGTTAGGTTTTTTTTTGATTCACCATCGTGTGGGGAATTAAAAATGCTTCAAATTGAGTCCTAACTCGACTCGATTATCTCAAAAAACAGCCGAAATATTCAAAAATTTAATTTTAGACATAACCTCAAAAAAGTGACAACCGGAAGTTTGTTGTTTTTTGACATAACCCCATCGAGTTTGGGCTCATTTTAAAGGGATTTTAATGTAGATTGCGAATACGCTGTTGGATTAATCAAATTCGATAATAATGAAAACAAAATGGCGGATTATTTAATAAAAATGATTCGATTTTAACGAAATTACATTCGCGGTGTACTTTTAGATCGAAAAATAAAGATTTTCGTTATTATTCAATTAAAATTATTGATCAAGATGGCGGAAAATATCAAATAATATTGATTTGACGTTTATAAAGTGAGGTTACGTTTTTTATTTATTCACCATCGCGCGGGGAATTAAAAATGCTTCGAATTGAGTCCAAATTCGACCCGATTATCTCAAAAAACACCCGAGATATCTAACATTTAATTTTGACATAACCTCAAAAAAGTGACAAGCGGAAGTTTGTTGTTTTTTGAGATAACCCCATCGAGTTTGGGCTCATTTTAAAGGGAATTTAATCTAGATTACGAATATGATGTTGGATTAATTCAATTTTGTCAAAATAAAAACAAAATGGCGGATGATTAAAAGAAAATTATTCGATTTTAACGAAATTAAATTCGCGGGTTGCTATTAGATCTAAAAATAAAACTTCGTTATTATGTATTAATCAAGATGGTTCAAAATATCAAATAATATTGATTTGGCGTTTATAAAGTGAGGTTATTTATTTTTTTTGATTTACTATCGTGTGGGGAATTAAAAATGCTTCAAATTGAGTCCAAACTCGACTCGATTATCTCATAAAACAAGCGAGATATTCAAAAATTTAATTTTGACATAACCTCAAAAAAGTGACAACCGGAAGTTGATTTTCTTAGTTGTTTTTTGAGATAACCCCATCGAGTTTGGGCTCATTTTAACGGGAATTTCGTGTAGATTATGATTCCGATTAAATTTGATCATAATTTTTACTTTTTTTTTGTTTTAGTTAACTCAAAACAAAGATTTAACTCCAATTAACATCTCATTTTGCGCCAACCTCCTTCTTGATATCAACCCATCTCGAAGCAACTCAAAAAAATCGTATTTATTGAAAGTTCGTCAAACCACGCAAAGTTTCAACGAAATCCTCGACGGGAAATCCCCCTCTTTACCTTTATTAACATCAAAAATGAGTACGAAGCGATCCCTTCCTGATGATTACGATGATAATAATTTGGCCGCTTCGGCCGCTGTGGCATTGGTGCCTCAATCGCAGTGGGTTTACAGCACTCCGGATAAATGTGGCATGAAAAAATTCGTTTTTGAGGATCGCAACAAAGAAAAAATGGTCCCCGCTGTAATCCAAACGACGAAAAAGAATAAAGTTTTATACGACATCAAAAATGAGTTGATTCAAAACGTTAATTTGAACCGATTTGTTAAAGATGACGCGGTTCCCATCGATAAGCGATTTTTAAACCCCATCTACCAAGAAGATATTTCGGTAAAACGCGTTAAATTAGACGAAAAAGAGAATTTTTTTAACTTTAAGGAGCCGCTATCGAAAAAAGTTAGCGATTTTAATGTTTTTTTATCGAATAACGAAGAGAAAACGATCGATATTGAAGCCCCATCGAGTTCCCCCATGGATATTTCGCTACCGTTAAGCGAAGAATCCTTCGATATGAACTTATTGGTGGAAGATCCGTACGAAAAGGCGCCCATTGATTACCAACATCAATTATTATTAGCCACTCAAAGACCCTCAAAGACAACAAAAAAGATTCCTAAGCGACACATGTTAAAAGCGAAAAGTTTGAGTTTTGAGGCAACTCCACCTCGAGGGCGTCCTTTGGGGTTCGAACCGAAAAAGTTGGAGTGTTTGGATGAGTTCGAAGCGCAATTTAATCGATTAGGTGAAAAAAATGATAATAAAGATGAAAAAAGTGATAATAATAAAGCGGAAATTAACATCGCGAATTTCGTCGTTCCGGCTTTTAAGTTTTATCCGCGAATAAATTACGATTGTAATAAATAATAAATAAATGTAAGCTTAAGTTTTGAGTTAAGTTTAAGAGTGCAATTAAAAGGTTCTTCCGAATGATTAGTTTTTTTTTATGGAAGAAAAGTGCAGTTATAGCAATTAAGGTTGGTTTTCTCTGTATCAAATAAATTTAAATAAAAAAAAACTTAATATTTTTTTAGGTTATCATAATAATGAGTTTATTTTGTGATTATATTGATTTAATTAATAATAAAAGAGTTTCTATGAGATAATTTATCGCAAATAATTGTATATATACTATATAAAGTTTTATTTTTTAAGAGATTAAATAAAACTACGAATAACTATCATTATTTTGTTTCATTTTGTAATGATATAACCAAACCAAGTTATTTATTATTTAAATTTTGAATAATCGTAGGTGAAGTTACGAATAATAATTATAAAAATTTGATTTTGTATTAATAAAATGTTGTAAATAAGTTAGAATTCATTATCTATTATTGCCCATTTACGTTTATTATTGTATTTAATCCATGTAAAGTTAATAC
Source organism: Onthophagus taurus (assembly GCF_000648695.1). Lineage (NCBI taxonomy): Eukaryota > Metazoa > Arthropoda > Insecta > Coleoptera > Scarabaeidae > Onthophagus > Onthophagus taurus. The sequence goes on from NW_019280830.1 coordinate 319,856, forward strand.
GAATTAATTTTGTAAAATTTTGACAGTGACATAACCTCAAATTTCATTTTTCATTAATTTCTTATTACATTTCATATTTCTCCGGTAGAAACGATTGAAAACGATAATCTTAGCATGTCAAGAACGAAAATCATCTATCATATGGGAGTTTTGATGCAAAATTTGACGAAAATCTGTAGATTAAATATTTGAAAGTATTTTTGAAGCTGGATGTTGAAATCTAAAAGAAAATGTTTCGAAATTAGCACAAACAAAGTTAAAGCAACAAAACTACAACATTTCATACATAAATATAGTTAAAATAGAAATTTTAATAATTTTTGATTAAATTTAATTGGTGATATTTGACATTTCAAAGTTGGCTATACCGGAGAAATTTAAAATACGAATTTCAAGTTGAAAAATTAACCAATCAGAAAACGTTATTTGAAACGTTCTTGCAAGAAACAAACGAAACTGGTACATTTTAGTGTGATTTCGAACGTGATGAGGAGTGCACGCTAATTTTATCCGCGATCAACTTAAAAAACAAAAGTTAGGTTACTTGTCAATCATCATAATGGCATAACCTCAAAAATAGTAAACTTATTTACTAAGTTAATTAAGATTATTAGAATTAAAATTATTCACCTTAATAATAAACAAGAAAATTAAGTGGTTCCTGATCCAATTAACCCAGTTTACTATTCCGAAGAGTTATTCCAATCCAATCAAGAATCATAGTTACCGATTCCTTTTGAAGAGTCCAAGTTTCCTTATCCAAGAACTTCAATAATCTACAAGATAAGTTAAGTTATAATTTTCAATTTCATTATTATTCGTTTATTATTTATACGATTAATTTGGGGTATTTTTTTTTGTTTGGTTATGTTATTACAATCTCATTACGTATAATTCAACTATTAAAACTGGTTAATTAATTTATTTCGTATTAACTAGAAGTTAAAAGATAATTTTACTAATTATTTCACTGAGAGTTTTGTCAAACTTTATTTATTTATTTTTGTGTTTACTCAAGCCAGGGTTGCCAAAATCGTGAGATTTGTTTAAAAATCACTCAATTTTAATAATACGTGTTACATATAGGCATATGATTCTAGTAAAACAGTTTGTACATAAAAGTGATATAATTAAAAGGAAATAAAATATTAGTTTAAGTAATTTCTTAGCGCCATCTAGCGGCGAATAGATGTAACTAATAGAGAAATTTACAGTAACCTACAATTTGGGTTGAAAATATTATGATTTTATTAACACCTATTATTATATTATTTTTGTAATAAAATCGTGGTAAATACCTTCTGGACAGCTTTTGACGACTATAGAAATAATTAGAAAGCTTCTGGATATCTTTTAAAACCTTCTAGGAATCTTTATAATTATCGAGAAAGCGTTTAGATACTTTTTGATATTCATGGCAATCACTAGAATGTTTCAGGACAATTTTTAACTACTATAGAAATCATTAAATACCTTCTGGACACCCTTCGACGATTATATAAATCATTAGAAAGCTTATGGACACTTTTTGACGACTATAGACATTATCAGAATCCACCTGGATAGTTTTTAACGACTATAGGAATAATTAGAAAGCTTCTGGACACTTTTTGACTACTATAGTGATGATTAGAATCCTTCTGGACACTTTTTGATAACTCTAGGTATCATTAGACACCATGTGGACAGTTTTAACAGCTATTGTAACAATTAGAAAGCTTCTGGATAATTTTTGACTGCTATAGAGATCATTAGAAACATTTAGGAGACGTTTTAACTACTATAGAAATAATTAGACAGCTTCTGGACACTTTTTGAGAACTATAGGAATCATTAAAAGCTATCTACACACTTTTGGACATCTTTTAAAGCCTTCTGGTAATCTTTATAATTATCTAGAAAGCGTTTAGATACTTTTTGATGTTCATGGCAATCATTAGAAAGTTTCAGAACACTTTTTAACTACTATAGAAGCCATTAAATACCTTCTGGACATTTTTTGACGACTATAAAAAGCATTAGAAAGGTTCTGGGCACTTTTAGACAACTATAGGATTCATTAAAAAGTATCCAGACACTTTTAAAATCTCCTGGTAATCTTTATAATTGTACAGAGAGCATTTAAACACCTTTTGATATTCATGGCAATCATTAGATAGATATTATAGAAATCATTAAATATCTTCTGGACACTTTTTGACTACTAGAGATGTCATCAGACACCATCTGGACAGTTTTTAACGACTATAGAAATAATTAGAAAGTTTCTAGACACATTTTAACAACTATAGGAATCATTAAAAACCTTCTGGATACCTTCTGACGATTATAGAAATCATTAGAAAGCTTTTGGACACTTTTTGATAACTATAGGAATCATTAAAAACTATGTAGACACTTTTAGACATCTTTTAAAGTCTTCTGGCAATCTTTATAATTATCTAGAAAGCGTTTAGATACTTTTTGATGTTTATGACAATCAGTAGAAAGTTTCAGGACACTTTTTAACTACTATAGAAATCATTAAGTACCTTCTGGACACCTTTTGAGTACTATAGATGTCATCAGACACCATCTGGGCAGTTTTTAACGACTACAGAAATAATTAGAAAGCTTTTGATACTTTTGGATATCTCTTAAAATCTTCTGGTAATTTTTATAATTATTCAGGACACTTTTTCACAACTATATAAATCATTACAAACTTCTAGAATTGTCCAGAAAGGTTTTAGACACTTTTTAATAATCATGGCAATCATTAGATTGTGCCTGAACACTTTTTGACATCTTTAAAAACTCTCTGGATGTCTTCATAAATGTCCAGAAAGCGTTTAAATGCGTTTTGACGACTTTAGACAAACTTTATACCTGTCCAGAAAGCGTTTAGACACTTTTTAATGGTTATAGATATAATTAGAAATCTTTTGGACAGTTTTGGATATAATTAAAGAGTTTCTTAGAGATGAAATAAAACTAGGAATAACAAATCAAAAAGCTCTCTTTATTTTGTTTCATTTATAATCGATTTAATGGCACCAATAAATTCAACCAAAAAGTTAATAACAAAACGAAATGAATTTACCAAAATAATAATAATATCAGACTAGGTTTAATTAAAATCTAAATTAACCCAAAAAAAAGAAAATGGAGATGTACAACTAGATAACATCAATAACTAACTAACTATTTATTACATCATTTTTATGTACAAAATAAAATCGAAGTGCGGGAATCTAACTAAGCGATATCTAACAACAATTTCTTTGGTATTGCATTACTTTAAAATGATTAAAAATGATTTACTTTTAGGCACATTCAAACTTAATTAAATTTACAAACTTTACTATTTATTTACGTTTATAAAAAGCTATAATTTACAAAAATATACAAAAATACTGGCAACTCATTATCGTTATTACCGTAACCTCAAAATAAAACAACGTAATCCTCAAAAACGATAAAAAACCAGATTAATCTTATTGAATAACACAATTCTTCCTCAACTCCGTCTCACTCTCCTCCAATTCCACTTCGGCCGCTTGACCCGGACTATTCGAAGCAACTTCCGGCAAATATGGCCGATAATCCAACCCCGATCTCTCATAAAACAAGATATACGCCGAGCTTGTATCGATTTTTGGAACTTTCACGTCGGTGTAAGCGCATTTAAACGAATTCAACGAATTTTCAGATCCATCGAAAATCTTTTTCATTAACTTCCGTTCTTGGAAACACGGCGAGTTCTTTGGGGAATTAATTTTTGAATTCACTAACGTGTGAGTTTCCGATGATGAATTATTCTCATCGCTTAAATTGTTCGTCAATTTTTGATCGTTATTATTATTATTGTTATTATTGTTGTTATTGCATAAAGTGTCGGTGGAAATTTGGGACAAACTCGAATTACTTCCGTTTCTTCTCCGCATTAAAGGCGTTTGTAGCGGGGAATTAATCCGTGGGTTAATATGGGTCGTCGAATAATTTAGTTGCGCCTTATCGTTGTTGTTATTTTCGTTCGAATCGGTTAAAACTTCTCGACAAGAACTATCGTTGTAGCAGTACCAATGTCCGTTTGGGTTACAAGCGTACGAGATGTAATGGCCCCCGTTTAATAACCCGGAATGACTCTAAAAATTAAAATTAATCAAATTAGAATTAAATGAAACATTTTGACGATTATAGATATCATTAGACACCTTCTGGACAGTTTTTAACGACTATAGAAATCATTAGAAAGGTTCTGGACAATTTTTGATAACTGAAGATATCATTAGACATCCACTGGACACTTTTTAACTACTACAGAAACCATTAAATACGTTCTGGACACCTTTTGACAACTATAGAAATGATTACAAAGCTTCTGGTCACTTTTTGACAACTATAGGAATCATTAGGAACTATCTAGACACTTTTGGACATCTTTTAAAATCTTCTGACAACCTTTATAATTATCCAGAAAGCGTTTAGACACGTTTTGATATTCATGGCAATCATTAGAAAGATTCTGGATACTTCTTAACTACTATAGAAATCATTAAATACCTTCTGGACACTTTTTGACGACTATAGATATGATTAGACACCTTCTGGGCACATTTTGACTACTATAGATATCATTAGACACCTTCTGGGCACTTTTTAACGACTATAGAAATAATTAGCAAGCTTCTGGACACTTTTTGACAACTATAGGAATCATTAGAAACTTTCTAGACACTTATGGACATCTTTTAAAATCGTCTAGCACTCTTTATAAGTATCCAGAAAGCGTTTAGATACTTCTTGATAATCATGACAATCATTAGAAAGCTTCAGGACCCTTTTTAACGACTATAGACATCATTAGACACCTTCTGGACACATTTTGACGACTATAGAAATCATTAAGAAGCTTTTGGACACTTTTAGACAACTATAAAAATCATTAGAGAGGTTCTAGAATTGTCCAGAATTCTTTTAGACACTTTTTGATAATCATGACAATCATTAGAAAGCTTCAGGACACTTTTTGACGACTATAGAAATCATTAGAGAGCTTCTGGACACTTTTTGATAACTATAAGAATCATTAGAAACTTTCTAGACACTTTCGGAGATCTTTTAAAATTTTCTAGCAACCTTTATAATTGTACAGGGAGCATTTAGACATCTTTTGATATTCATGGCAATCATTAAAAAGCTTCGGTACACTTTCCAAAGACTGTAGAAATCGATAGTAGCCTTCTAGACATATTTTGACAACTATAGTAATCATTAGGAAGCTTTTGGACACTTTTTCACGACTAAAGAAATCATTAGAGAGCTTCTAAAATTGTCCAGAAAGCTTTTAGACACATTTTGATAATCATGGCAATCATTAGATAGCGCCTGGACACTTTTTGACATCTTTAAAAACCCTATTGTTGTCTTCATAAATGTCCAGGAAGCGTTTAAATACGTTTTGACGACTCTAAAAAACTTTAGACAAACTTTATAACTGTCCAAAAAGCTTTTAGACACTTTTTAGTAATTTTGCAATTCCTTAGAAACGCCTGGTCAACTTGCGACATCTTTAAACCCCCTCTGACAAGCTTTATAATTGTCCAGGAAGCGGTTAACAATTTTTTGATAATTATGGAAATTATTAGAAAGCTTCTGGACACATTTTAAGGACTATAGAAATCATTAAATACCTTCTGGACACTTTTTGACAACTATAGTAATCATTAAGAAATTTTTTCATGATTATAGAAATCATTAGACAGCTTCTAGAATTGTCCAGAAAGCTTTTAGATACTTTTTAATAATCGTGGCAATCATTAGATATCGCCTGGACACTTTTTGACATCTTTAAAACCCCTCTGGATGTCTTCATAAACGCCC
>NW_019280830.1:327040-342697 GCF_000648695.1 Onthophagus taurus
TAACTTATTGCGTATGTTTTATGGGTTCATTCTAAACCTTTTTTGTACGAAACATTTTTTTCCATCAGTTATAATTATTGAGTTATCAAAAAAAAAATGTTGAAAACGTCAAAATCTCCAATTTTCTTAGGTTGAGTTGGTAATACTGATTGATGGAGTAAATATCTTTGCTCAATATGAGACTTGAGTTAATTCTAAAGGTTTTTTGTGTAAAAAGTAATTCTCTATCATTCATAATTAATAAGTTATAACCGAAAGTGGTTAAAAACATCAAAATTTGGTGTTATTTTTGGGTTGGGTTGGTACTATTGATCGATGGATTAAAATAACTTATTGGATATGTTTGATGGGTTAATTTTAAACCTTTTTTGTATGAAACATTTGTTTCCATCAGTTAATATTAAAGAGTTATAAAAGAAAATTGTTGATAAATGTCAAAATTACTATTGTTCATAGGTTGGGTTGGTAATATTGATTGATGGAGTAAATATCTTTGTTCAATGCGTTTTACGAGTTAATTCTAAACGTTTTTTGTTTAAAAAGTAATTCTTCATCATTCATAATTAATAAGTTATATCCGAAAATGATTAAAAACCCCAAAATTTAGTTTTATTTTTGGGTTGGGTTGGTACTAACTGATCGATGGGTTAAAATAACTTATTGGATATGTTTTATGGGTTCATTCTAAACCTTTTTTGTACGAAACATTTTTTTCCATCAGTTATAATTANCATTAAAAAGCTTCGGTACACTTTCCAAAGACTGTAGAAATCGATAGTAGCCTTCTAGACATATTTTGACAACTATAGTAATCATTAGGAAGCTTTTGGACACTTTTTCACGACTAAAGAAATCATTAGAGAGCTTCTAAAATTGTCCAGAAAGCTTTTAGACACATTTTGATAAACACAGCAATCATTAGATAGCGCCTGGACACTTTTTGACATCTTTAAAAACCCTATCGTTGTCTTCATAAATGTCCAGGAAGCGTTTAAATACGTTTTGACGACTCTAAAAAACTTTAGACAAACTTTATAACTGTCCAAAAAGCTTTTAGACACTTTTTAGTAATTTTGCAATAAAGAATACATCATGAAAGGACACCACGAAGTTGTCCATTTGTCTATTATATGATAACTAACTTCAAAATTAAAATGTCAACCTCAATTTTGACATATTTGTAATCATCATTAAAAATCCTTTAAAATGAGTACAAACACGACATATTTATCTTTAATATTAATGAAGTTATGATCAACTTCCGGTTAGAAATGTCAACGTCAATTTTGACATATTTATAATCTTCATTAAAAATCCTTTAAAATAAGCCCCAACATGATACGTTTAATTCCAATATTACTCGAGATATAAGCAACTTCCGGTTTGAAATGTCAATGTCATTTTGACATATTCTTAATATTTATAAAATGTTTTAAAATTTATCACAAAAACAAAAATACAATAAAAAAAAAAGAAAAATTGAGGTTGGTATTAATATTTAAAAATTATGTTGCTATTTCAATGTTGCCAACTTAAATAATTTTTTTGTTATAACTTTCTTGTTTTTCGAGATAAATGTATCATGTTTGGGCTCATTTTAAAGGATTTTTCACGCCGATTACAAATATGTCAAAATTGACGTTGACATTTCTAACCGGAAGTTGATCATAACTTCATTAATATTGAAGATAAATATGTCGTGTTTGTACTCATTTTAAAGCATTTTTAATGAAGATTATAAATATCTTAATATTAATTAATTAACTTACAACAACAGCGTATAATTGATACTTCAAATCGAACAAATCTTGCCCCTTAATTAATTTATGCTCGTGGAAATCCTTTAAATCCTCGTCAACAACCGGGGTTTTAATCAAACTCGTCGATTCCAATCGTTCCCGCTTTTTCGGGGCAACTCTCTCCTTCCTAACTTTAACACTTTTGAAATCGACTTCATCGACATCGACTAATTTCTCAACTTCCTCCTCGTCGATCTTCTCTTCGCACGAATTCTCCAAATTCCTCTTCTTCTCCATCAACGATTGGTGCCTCAAAATCGTTTCTTGCGGGATCGACGCTAAATAAGCGGTGGGGTCGAAATTTTTAAACGGAAAATTCACCACTTTTTGCGTTTTCACCCACTTGTTGTTGACGTAATCGAATCGTTTTAAATGTACGATTAAAATAGGGGGTAATCTCCAAATTTGTAACTTTTTCGTCGCGGGTTGTTTATCTTGACATTTCGAGCAGTGATATTTCGTTTCTAAGCGTTCCTCGCTGGTGAAAGCGCGTAAACAGTAATCTAAATCGATGGGTTCCGTGTGTAATTTGCGACAAGTTGAGACGGATTCGTGTTCGATGAGGATTCGCTCTCGACTGCTTTGGTAGCGGAGGTGAAGAGCTGTGGGGTCCCAATCGATCGCGATGCACATCACGTTTTGGCCACCTTGGCAGAAATCGAAGAGGGATTCTTCGCTGCAAGGGATTTTGCATCCTCGGCAAAATTGCGTCCAATGGCATAAAGCGCAGATTTGACCACCTTGTAATATTGCTTTTAGTGTAAATGGAAATTCGTATCCTAATGAATCGTCACTAAAACAGAAATTAATTAAAATAAATTTAAAAAATTGTCAGAATAGCGAAACGTCAATGTGACAAGTTAATTTCAATGATACCAACTTAATTTTTTTTCCATACTACCAACTTAATTTTTTTTTGATAAATTTATGTAAATAAAATAATTAATCAATTAAATTATATATTAATATTACTCTTGATTTAATCAATTTATTTACTCAAAAAGTGTTGTTTATGTCTCAAATTGTTTTTGACAATCATTTTATGAAAACGTCAAAGATAACCTTGTAAATAATGTTTTTCTTATTGTTTAACTAAATTTCGAGACTGTCAAATCACATTTAAACCGTGTAAACAACCAAAATGAGTAAATTTTGGATAAGATTGCTCTGAAAATGTTTATAAATGTCCAGAAAGCGTTTAGACACTTTTTGATGATTATGGAAATCATTAGCGAGCTTCTGGACATTTTTTTACATCTTTAGAATCCCCTAGGAATCTTAATTAATGTCTAAAACGCATTCGGATACTTTTTGGTGTTAAGAAAAATAATCTATCAATAAAAATAAATGTCCAGGAGGCGTTTAGACACCTTTTGACAATTATTGATACCATTAGAAAGCTTCTAAACAGTTTGTGACTACTATAGAGATCAGTAGAAACCTTCTGGACACTCTTGGACGATTATAGATACCATTAGGCACCTTCTGGACACTTTTTGACAACTATAGAAATAATTAGAAAGCTTCTAGGCACTTTTTGCCAACTATAGGAATCATTAGAAACTATCTAGACACTTTTGGACATCTTTTAAAATCCTCTGGCAATTTTTATAATTATCCAGAAAGCGTTTAGATACTTTTTGATATTCATGACAATCATTAGAAAGTTTCAGGACAATTTTTAACCTCTATAAAAATCATTAACAAGCGTCAGGACACTTTTTCGCAACTATATAAATCATTACAAACTTCTAGAATTGTCCAGAAAGGTTTTAGACACTTTTTAATAATCATGGCAATCATTAGATAGCGCCTGAATACTTTTTGACATCTTTAAAAACTCTCTGGATGTCTTCATAAATGTCCAGAAAGCGTTTAAATGCATTTTGACGACTTTAGACAAACTTTATACCTGTCCAGAAAGCGTTTAGACACTTTTTGATGATTATGGAATCTTAATTAATGTCCAAAAAGCATTCTGATACTTTTTGGTGTTAAGAAAAATCCTCCATCAATAAAAATAAATGTCCAGGAGGCGTTTAAACACTTTTTGATAATTATTGATACCATTAAAAAGCTTCTAGACAGTTTGTGACTACTATAGAGATCAGTAGAAACCTTCTGGATACTCTTGGACGATTATAGATACCATTAGGCACCTTCTGGACACTTTTTGACAACTATAGAAATAATTAGAAAGCTTCTGGACACTTTTTGACAGCAACAAAAATCCTAAAAAACATTTTTTTAACAACTATTAATAACATTAGATAGCTTCTAAACAGTTTTTGACTACTATAGAGATCATTAGACACTTTCTGGACATATTTTGACTATTACAGATATCATTAGACACCTCCTGAGCACTTTTTGACGATTATAGATATCATTAAACACCTTCTGGGCACTTTTTGACGACTATATTAATCACTAGAAACTTTCTAGACACTTTTAGACATCTTTTAAAATCTCCTAGGAATATTTATAATTGTCCAGAAAGCATTTAGACACCTTTTGATATCCATGGCGATCATTAGAAAGCTTTAGGACGCTTTCTAACATTATTAGAATCCTTGTGGATTCTGTTTAACGACTATAATAATCATTAAAAAGCTTCAGGACACTTTTTCACGACTATAGAAATCATTAGAGAGCTTCGAGAATTGTCCAGAAAGTTTTTAGACACCTTTTGATAATCATGGCACTCATTAGATAGCGTCTCTACGCTTTTTGACATCTTTAAAAACCCTCTGTATGTCTTCATAAATATCTAGAAAGCGCTTAAATACTTTTTGACGACTTTAAGAAACTTTAGATAAACTTTGTTACTGTCCTGAAAGTGTTTAGACACATTTTAATAATTATGGGCCTCCTTAGAAATGCCTGGTTAACTTGGGATATCATTAAAAAATCTTCTAGAGACTTTTTGACGTCTTTAAAAGCCCTATGACAAACTTTATAATTGTCCAGACATCGATTAGATGGTTTTTAATAATTATATAGTTCATTAGATAGTTTCTAGACACTTCTGGACATCTTTTAAATCTTATGACAATCGTTATCACTGCCCAGAAAGCGTTTAGACATTATTTGATAATTACGGAAATTATTAAAATGATTCTGGACACTTTTGGGATTCTTTAAAAATCTTTACAGTTGTCCAGAAACGTTAACATACTTTTTAATAAATATACAGTTGATTAAGACCTTCTGGCAACCTTCATAACTGCTCAAAAAGCGTTTAGACACTATTTGGTATCTATGGGAATTATGAAAAAGCTCCGAGACCGTTTTGGACATCTTCAAAAACCCTCTGGAAATCTTTATAGCTGCCCAGAAAATGTTTAGACATAAGTTGATAATTACAGTAATCATTAAAAAGCTTTTGGACACTTTTGGGAACCTTGAAAAATCTTCTAGAAGTCTTTATAACTGTCCAGAAAACCTTAAGATACTTTTTAATAATTATATAGTTCATTAGAAAGCTTTTGGACACTTTTTGACATCTTTTAAAAACTTCTGGAAATCTTTATAACTGCCCAGAAAGTGTTTAATCACTATTTGGGTCTATCAAAATCATTAAAAAGCTTCTAGACACTTTTTGGACATCTTCAAAAATCTTTTTAGATGCCCAGAAAACATTTAAACACTTTTTAACAATTATCTAGATCGTAATAAAGGTTCTGGACACTTTTTGACATCTTTAAAAATCCTCTGGAAGTCTTTATAAATGTCTAAAACACGTTTAGACAACTGTGGAAATTCTTAAAAAGGTTTTGGACGCTTTTTGACATCTTAATTAATAAGTTTCTCACCAATCCGTAGCATGATTCGTTTGATCGCTTTGAGGTAACGGACTCAACAACCGCGTCACTTGATTCCAAACGATCTCATACAAGTTTTGACAGGTGCTGTTGGAGTTGCAACCCAACAGCAACGGAACTCCAAACAAACTCGGCTTCGATTTGTGCTGCGACAAAAAATATGTCTCCTGACGCACGCACTTCCGGTGCACCGCAACCAAGTAAGTCGGGCTCTTCACCGGGTCATCCGTGTACACAGATGGCGCCACAGAATGCACGGAAACGCGTTTCGGCGGCGATTGCAAAGAGATCCCCGCCGGAAGTCGCGTTGATTTCACAATTGTTTCGGTGTCGCAAGCTCTTAAACTGAGATTCTAAAAAAGAATTAATTTAATTAAAAATATTAATGTAAATAAGATTATTTATATATATGTACATATTTCTTTATTTACAAAAAAAAATCTACACACAATACAACGAAAAATAACTCTATTTCCGGTTAGTAATAATTATTTTTTTTTGTGCAAACTACAAAAACATTTTAACCCTTTTTCCGTAATCAACACCCTTTAAAATGAGCCCAAAAACGATGTTGTACCATCAAAAATAACCGAGATATTGCAACTTCCGGTTATTCATTTCCGGTTGGTAAATTTCAATATCACAATCAAAATATAGCGAGTTTGGTATCAAATTAATCAGCGTAAAATGAGGATTAATACGATATTATCAAAAAAATTAATTAACCGGAAGTGCTTAACCGGAAGTAGCGATATCTCGGTTATTTTTGATGATACGAAATCGTTTTTGGGCTCATTTTACTCGGGGTTTAATACGTGGCAACATCAATATAAAATAATTGACTCAAATTTGAATAAAATCGCACAAAGTTGTATTTTTTGATACATCTAATTCTTAACGTGCATACCTTAAAGCATAAAATGTTGGACATGCATAGCGCTGAACTCCTTACCTCGGGGCTCCGGGCCAGAGGTGTCTGCACGAGAGCCTGGTCGAGATCTGCGCCCAACAAACGGTAACAGAAACGGAGACAGAAACAAAAAATAAAATTTGGGTTAGGTGAGTAAAAAAGAAGCAACTAAAAACGAATTAAAAATAAATTTACCCGCGTCATCCTCGATTTTAGCGAGATGGTCGTCTTTTCCGCACCGGGGTAACTCGTACGCGTATAATTCGGTCGCCGTACTCGGGTTAATTCGGGCTTCGTCGTTAAGGAACTGTTTAATTTGCGAGTAAGCCACCTCGGCCAATAAAATCCGATTTGGGGGGATCTCGCAGAGGTTTTCTAATTGTTCTTTCAGTTCGAGGTATTTCGCTTCGGAATTTAAACGCATCCCGTACTTAATTGGGACTTCCCCCGTTAGTCTTATCACTAAAAACAATAATGTTAACATTTATTTTGATTTTATTAAAATTAATTTACCCAAAACTTCGCATAACGTGTAACTCTCCATTGGTAAAGGCAAACTAAGCAAATTAAACGGATCGAACCTCACTGATTCATGCCCACAAGTTTGACAGGTAACCTAAAAAAAAAATTAAATCAATCTTATTGATAATCTTAATTGATAACTTGCACAAAAATTCTTTTTCCATTAGTTATAATTAACAAGGTATAGGAGAAAATTGATGAAAACGTCAAAATTTCAATATTTTTTTAAATTGGGTTGGTAATACTGATTGATGGAATAAANAAATTTCTATTTATCATAAGTTGGGTTGGTAATACTGATTGATGGAGAAAATATCTATATTCAATACGTTTTATGAGTTAATTCTAAACGTTTTTTCTTTAAAAAGTAATTCTCCATCATTCATAATTAATAAGTTATAACCGAAAATCGTTAAAAACATCAAAATTTGGTGTTATTTTTGGTTTGGGTTGGTACTATTAATCGATGGATTAAAATAACTTATTTGATATGTTATAGGGGTTAATTCTAAACCTTTTTTGTATGAAACATTTTATTCCATCGCTCATAATTATTGAGTTATAAAAGAAAATTGTTGAGAAACGTCAAAATTTCAATATTTCTTAAATTGGGTTGGTAATACTGATTGATGGAGTAAATATCTTTATTCAGTACGTTTTATGAGTTAATTCTAAACGTTTTTTCTTTAAAAATTAATTCTCCATCATTCATAATTAATAAGTTATAACCAAAAATCGTTAAAAACATCAAAATTTGGTGTTATTTTTGGTTTGGGTTGGTACTATTGATTGGTGGATTAAAATAACTTATTTGTATAAAACCTTTTTGTATAAAACATTACAAAATTATTTTTAAGTTTCTGTTTTTCTTAGATTGGGTTGGTAATCCTGATTTCATTCAATACGGTTTACGAGTTAATTCTATTTTTTTTTAAACTAACCTTACTCTTTAATTGCCCATAAAATAAATCGGTAATTATAGAATGATCCCGCGCTAAATGTTGGCTCCAAGCTTCTTGTGCCACAACCTCATCAGGTCTTCCATCAGAATCCCTCAACTCGGAATATTGCTTTTTTGGGACGCGATTTAAATCCTCATGCAACGAATCCAACAACCAAGCTAATAATTCTTGAGAATCGTGTTGTCCCCCTCCACCCAAATGCGGAGCATGTTTAGTTACGCAATATCTTAATTTTAAAGGGGCCACGCTGCGAGTTGAGCCCGCCCATAAATCCCTGCACAACTCGGCGTATCTCTTCGCGACTTGTCCTTTAGTTCCGAGGGGATTCACCGAGTTTAACTCGCAAAGTTGCAGATCTCTTTGGAAATATAACGTTAATGGGCGCGTGTTTGATACGGCTTGTAACGCAGCATTCATAAAACACGTGTTTCCTAAGTTGTGTAAACCCGTAGCGCCGGGTGGGAGTGTTATCGTGGGTCTCCGTTCGGATGAAATTAGTGATTGAACGGCTGTGTTGCCACTAACCAACGCGCCTAACTCTTCGGGCCATGTTAAATCTTTATTTCGAACCTCCAAAAGGATTTGTTCGTTATCTCCGATTCCCAAATCTTGTAACGTCGATGTTTCGTCTTCTAAAAGTATCGTTGATCCCTCCTTAACGTGCCATAATCGGATATCTTCCGTTCGAAATAATAAGCGTGCGCCTAAAAATTCAATAACCTGCCTGACGTTTGATAATCGGGAGAAAGCGGCTGTATGGGCGAGATATCGCCTTGGGGGAGCCACTGGGGTGCTCGTAATTCCCGCTGTACTTAAAGCGGCAGCACCGTAACCCCCGACGATGCTATTCCAAGTCGCTGGAGAACCGGATGTTGATGAGGATTGATTGTGATGTTGGAGTATTCGTAAATTTAATGGGTAAAGTTCGAGTTCGACGTCCGGGGAGTTTGGGGGTTTGATTACTTGCCGCGGGAGGGGGAGAGAACACCCGTACCAGAGTTGGAGGGCTTTCCAAAGAGATTCCGGGACGAGTTCGAAATCGTTTCCTTGACTTAGTGTTGTGTCTCTACGTAAACGGCCACCTAAAACAATAAAAAATGTTTAAAAATAAATTTTAAAAATTTGGTTAAGTTGGTAATATTGATCGATGGATTAAAATTGGAACAAATATGTTTATTAAATACGCTTTATGAGTTAATTCGCATCATTTTTTGTTTATAAAATAAAGCATAATTAATAAATTATAACAGAAAATGATAAAAAAACATTGAAATTTTGTGTTATTTTTGGGTTGGGTTGGTAATACTGTTCATGGAGTAAATATCTTTATTCGATACGTTTTATGAGCTAATTCTAAACATTTTTTGTTTAAAAAGTAATCCTCCATCATTTATAATTAATAAGTTATAACCAAAAAGTGTCAAAAACCTCAAAATTCGGCTTTATTTTTGGGTTAGATTGGTACTACTGATCGATGGTTTAAAACAACATATTGGACATGTTTTATGGGTTCATTCTAAGCCTTTTTTGTATGGAACGTTTTTTTCCGTATATTATAATTAATAAATTATAAAAAAATGGAAGAAAATCTCAAATTTTCTAGGTCTTTTCTTAGGTAGGGTTGGCTATATTGATGGTTTGGGGTAAATATCTTTACTCAATACGTTTTACTAGCTCATTCTAAACATTTTTTGTTTAAACAGTAATTCTCCATCAATCATAAATAATAACTTGCATCCGAAAATGATCAAAAACCTCAAAATTTAGTTGTATTTTCGAGTTGGGTTGGTACTACTGATCGGTGGATTAAAATAACTTAATGCATATGTTTTATGGGTTAAATGTAAACCTTTTTTGCATGAAAAGTTTTTTTCGAAAACTTATAACTAATGAGTTATAGAAGTAAATGATGGAAACGTCAAAATTTAAACTTTTCTTAAGTTGGGTTGGTAATACCGATTGATGGACTAAATATCTTGATTCAATACGTTTTATGAGTCAATTATAAACGTTTTTTGTTTAAAAAGTAATTCTCCATCATTCATTATTAATAAGTTATAACCGAAAATTATCAAAAACGTCAAAATTTGGTTTTATTTTTGAGTTGGGTTGGTACTACTGACCGATGGATTAAAATAACATACTGGATATGTTTTATGGGTTCATTCTAAACCTTTTTTGTATTAAATATTTTTTTCTATCAGTTATAATTATTGAGTTATAGAAAAAAAATGGACGAAAACGTTAAAATTTCAATTTTTCTCAAGTTGGGTTGATAGTACCGTTTNTTTTTTTCTATCAGTTATAATTATTGAGTTATAGAAGTAAATTGATGGAAACGTCAAAATTTCTATTTTTTTTAAGTTGGGTTGGTAATGCTGATTGATGGAGTAAATATCTTTATTCAATACATTTTATGAGTTCATTCTAAACATTTTTTGAGTAAAAAGTGATTCTCCATCAATCATTATTAATAAGTTATAACCTAAAATTGTTACAAACCTCAAAATTTGGTTTTATTTTTGGGTTGGATTGGTACTAACTGATCGATGGATTAAAATAACTTATTGGATCTGTTTTATGGGTTAATTCTAAACCTTTTTTGTACGAAACATTTTTTTCCATCAGCTATAATCATTGAGTTATAAAAGGAAATTGTTGAAAACGTCTAAATTTCTATTTTTCTTAGGTTGGGTTGGCGATACTGATTGATAGAACAAATATCTTTAGTCAGTACGTTTTATGAGTTAATTCTAAACGTTTTTTGTTTAAAAAGTTATTCTCTATCATTCACAATTAATAAGTTATATCCGAAAATGATCAAAAACACCAAAATTTAGTTTTATTTTTGTGTTGGGTTGGTACTAACTGATCGATGAGTTAAAATAACTAATTGGACGTTTTATGGGTTCATTCTAAACCTCTTTTGTACGAAACATCTTTATCAATCATTTATAATTATTGAGTTATGAAAAAAAAATTGTTGAAAACGTCAAAATCTCCAATTTTCTTAGATTGAGTTGGTAATACTGATTGATGGAGTAAATATTTTTGTTCGATACGATACTTGAGTTAATTCTAAACATTTTTTGTTTAAAAAGTAATTCTCTATCATTCATAATTAATAAGTTATACCCGAAAATGATCAAAAACCCCAAAATTTAGTTTTATTTTTGGGTTGGGTTGGTACTAACTGATCGATGGGTTAAAATAACTAATTTGACATGTTTTATGGGTTCATTCTAAACCTTTTTTGTACGAAACATTTTCTTCCATCAGTTATAATTATTGAGTTATCAAAAAAAAATTGTTGAAAACGTCAAAATCTCCAATTTTCTTAGGTTGAGTTGGTAATACTGATTGATGGAGTAAATATCTTTGTTCCATATGATACTTGAGTTAATTCTAAACGTTTTTTGTGTAAAAAGTAACTCTCTATCATTCATAATTAATAAGTTATATCCGAAAATGATCAAAAACCCCAAAATTTAGTTTTATTTTTGGGTTGGGTTGGTACTAACTGATCGATGGGTTAAAATAACTAATTTGACATGTTTTATGGGTTCATTCTAAACCTTTTTTATACGAAAATTTTTTTCTATCCGTAATAATTATTTAGTTATCAAAAAAAATTGTTAAAAACGTCAAAATCCCCAATTTTTTTAGGTTGAGTTGGTAATACTGATTGATGGAGTAAATATCTTTGTTCAATGCGATAGTTGAGTTAATTCTAAACGTTTTTTGTGTAAAAAGTAATTCTCTATCATTCACAATTAATAAGTTATAACCGAAAATGGTTAAAAACATCAAAATTTTTTGTGATTTTTGGGTTGGGTTGGTACTATTGATCGATGGATTAAAATAATTTATTGGATATGTTTTATGGGTTAATTTTAAACCTTTTTTGTATGAAACATTTGTTTCCACCAGTTAATATTAAAGAGTTATAAAAGAAAATTGTTGATAAATGTCAAAGTTTCTATTTGTCATAGGTTGGGTTGGTAATACTGATTGATGGAGTAAATATCTTTGTTCAATACGTTTTACGAGTTAATTCTAAACGTTTTTTGTTTAAAAACTAATTCTTCATCATTCATAATTAATAAGTTATATCCGAAAATGATCAAAAACCCCAAAATTTAGTTTTATTTTTGGGTTGGGTTGGCACTAACTGGTCGATGGGTTAAAATAACTTATTGGATATGTTTTATGGGTTCATTCTAAACCTTTTTTGTACGAAACATTTTTTTCCATCAGTTATAATCATTGAGTTATCAAAAAAAAAATGTTGAAAACGTCAAAATCTCCAATTTTCTTAGGTTGAGTTGGTAATACTGATTGATGGAGTAAATATCTTTGCTCAATATGAGACTTGAGTTAATTCTAAAGGTTTTTTGTGTAAAAAGTAATTCTCTATCATTCATAATTAATAAGTTATATCCGAAAATGATCAAAAACCCCAAAATTTAGTTGTATTTTTGGGTTGGGTTGGTACTAACTGATCGATGGGTTAAAATAACTTATTGGATATGTTTTATGGGTTCATTTTAAACCTTTTTTATACGAAACATTTTTTCCATCAGTTATAATTATTGAGTTATCAAAAAAAAAGTTGAAAACGTCAAAATCTCCAATTTTCTTAGGTTGAGTTGGTGATACTGATTGATGGAGTAAATATCTTTGCTCAATATGAGACTTGAGTTAATTCTAAAGGTTGTTTGTGTAAAAAGTAATTCTCTATCATTCACAATTAATAAGTTATAACCGAAAATGGTTAAAAACATCAAAATTTTTTGTGATTTTTGGGTTGGGTTGGTACTATTGATCGATGGATTAAAATAATTTATTGGATATGTTTTATGGGTTAATTTTAAACCTTTTTTGTATGAAACATTTGTTTCCAATCAGTTAATATTAAAGAGTTATAAAAGAAAATTGTTGATAAATGTCAAAATTTCTATTTTTCTTAGGTTGGGTTGGTAATATTGATTGATGGAGTAAATATCTTTGTTCAATCCGCTTTACGAGTTAATTCTAAACGTTTTTTGTTTAAAAAGTAATTCTTCATCATTCATAATTAATAAGTTATATCCGAAAATGATCAAAAACCCCAAAATTTAGTTTTATTTTTGGGTTGGGTTGGTACTAACTGATCGATGGGTTAAAATAACTTATTGGATATGTTTTATGGGTTCATTCTAAACCTTTTTTGTACGAAACATTTTTTTCCATCAGGTATAATTAATGAGTTATAGAAGAAAATTAATGAAAACGTCAAAATTTCTAATTTTCTTAGGTTAAGTTGGTAATCCTGATTGATGGAACAATTATGTTTATTAAATACGTCTTATGAGTTAATTCCCAACATTTTTTGTTTAAAACGTAATTCTCCATCATTCATAATTTTATTAATAAGTTATAACCGAAAATCATCAAAATTTGGTTTTATTTTTGCGTTGGGTTGGTACTACTGATCGATGGATAATTCATTTACCTTCTCCAGTTAAAGTTCCAACTTTAGTTTGGGCCACCTCAACCACCAAATTCGAATTATTAATCGGCCCAGGCATCCCATTTTGGGCCCGCTTCATCCCCGTTCCAGAACTGCTCGAAACTCCCGAACTCGAAGCAATGCTACAACTGTCAAATTAAAAACATTTTAATTTTTTTAAACACACCAAATTTAATTAAATCATTGATTTCTAACCTATCTCCTTTACTCAACAAATCCCCCATCGAATCCGTACTATTAGAATTAAACTCATTCGAATGCGACGTAAAATCAGTTCCATTACTGGGAAAGCTTTCGTCGCACACGATTCCT
Organism: Onthophagus taurus; assembly: GCF_000648695.1. NCBI lineage: Eukaryota > Metazoa > Arthropoda > Insecta > Coleoptera > Scarabaeidae > Onthophagus > Onthophagus taurus. Next base: position 340,882 of record NW_019280830.1, read on the forward strand.
TCCTCGACCGGAACCCGATTATCCGGGCGACAATTACAATAATCATAATTATTTCGAGGTCCCGTCGTGTAATTTAACCACATTTGCCACCACTCGGACGAGATTAAATACCAAAATTGGCCGACGCGGTATCCTCGGCGTCCCTCACGATCTAACCAACCTCTAACTATAAAAGAAATAATAACATAACCTCAATTTTTAATTAATAATTAAAACAAATAAATTAATTTAACCTATTTCGTGTTCATGATGTCTACATAAAGGTTTTAATCCAAGCGAAACGTGACAAACTTGAAAAAGGAGCTCCAAAAATGGGTCAACTAAAGGATTCGTAACGTTTTCATTACTCCAAACTAAAAAATCTTCTTGCGAAACGTTCCCTTCTGGGTTAATTTGACCCCGTAACGAATTCAAACTTTTCGCGTACAACTCATTGAGCACCTCCCCGTTTGAAAATGGAGTTGATTCCGGGGTATTAATGGAGCTATTGCTGTTTTTTCGGTTACTTTTCCTGAAATAATTTCGATCGATCGTGTTCATTTTGGTGGTTTCGTTCTCCCTGGCTACGTATAAAAGCACTTCAATCATGTGTTGGAGCTCAAATTGGTTCAAGAAACCATCTCGGTCCATATCGAAGACTTTAAAACAAACTAAAACAACAAATTTAAGTTATTAATCTTGTAATTATTAAGTTTGAGCGATTTACATTTCATTCTTTCAACGGTTGGTCCTCTACAAGCGGCGGAAACCCCGCAACACAACTCTTTAAAATCAACGTGACCATCTCGGTTAACATCCAAAGCTAAAAACAATCCTTGACACGCACTCGCCGGAATCGGGGGGCTAATTAAAGCGGTTACACACGTTGAATCTAATTGACCGGACGTAGCGGCGCTTTGAAGCGACCAAAAACATTTTTCTAACTCGCAAATGTCTTGCTCTTCGAGATGTGTGACGCCCGCGAGGGTTTGATAAAACGTCGGGGTCTCTAATTCCGAACTTAGGGTGACGCACGATGAGGCTAAAAGCCATTTTGAGAGGACCGTGGCGTCGTGTTTGATTAAAATCCACGATCGGAATTGTTCGAAACTAACCCGATCTTGTCCGGGTGAGAATAATGAGAGGTTATTTTTGGTGTCATCCGATGGTAAGCTGCCTTCCAGGCGCAATGAGGCTAAGAATTCGGGTTTTACGATGTAAGCACCCGAATCGTTGGAATAAAGCGTCCAAAGAAACCTAAAATTTGACAATAATTAATAAGTTATGTACAAAAATTGGGGAAATATTTCAAAAATTTTAATTTATTACGTTTTGGGTTGGTACTATTGATCGATGGATTAAAATAACTAATTTGACATGTTTTATGGATTAATTATAAATGTTTTTTGTATGAAAAGAAACTTAAGAAACTAAAGTTATAACCAAAAATTGTTGAAAACGTCAAAATCTCCAATTTTCTTAGGTTGAGTTGGTAATACTGATTGATGGAGTAAATATCTTTGTTCACTACAACACTTAAGTTAATTCTAAACGTTTTTTTGTTTAAAAAATAATTCTCTATCATTCATAATTAATAAGTTATATCCGAAAATGATCAAAAACCCCAAAATTTAGTTTTATTTTTGTGTTGGGTTGGTACTAACTGATCGATGGGTTAAAATAACTAATTTGACATGTTTTATGGGTTCATTCTAAACCTTTTTTGTACGAAACATTTTCTTCCATCAGTTATAATTATTGAGTTATCAAAAAAAAATTGTTGAAAACGTCAAAATCTCCAATTTTCTTAGGTTGAGTTGGTAATACTGATTGATGG
>NW_019280830.1:349670-409903 GCF_000648695.1 Onthophagus taurus
TTTTTGTATGAAACGTTTCTTTCCATCATTTATAATTAACAAATTATAAAAGAAAATTGTTGAAAACGTCAAAATTTCTATTTTACTTAGGTTGGGTTGGTAGTACTGATTGGTGGATTAAAATAACTTATTGCATATGCTTTTTGAGTTAATTCTAAACCTTTTTTGTACGAAACATTGCTCTCCATCAGTTATAATTATTAAGTTATAAAAAAATTCTTGAAAACGTCAAAATTTCTAATTTACTTAGGTTGGGTTGGTAATACTGATTGATGGAGTAAATATCTTTATTCAATACGTTTTATGAGTTAATTCTAAACGTTTTTTGTTTGAAAAGTAATTCTCCATCATTTATAATTAATAAGTTATAACTGAAAATGATCAAAAACCCCAAAATTTAGTTTTATTTTTGGGTTGGGTTGGTACTAACTGATCGATGGGTTAAAATAACTTGTTGCATATGCTTTATGGGTTAATTATAAACCTTTTTTATATGAAATGTTTCTTTCCATCATTTATAATTAACAAATTATAAAAGAAAATTGTTGAAAACGTCAAAATTTCTATTTTACTTAGACTTGGTTGGTAATACTGATTGATGGAGTAAAATAACTTATTGGATACGTTTTATGGGTTAATTCTAAACCTTTTTTGTACGAAACATTTCTTTCCATCAGTTATAATTATTAAGTTATAAAAGAAAATTGTTGAAAACGTCAAAATATCAATGTTTCTTAAATTGGGTTGGTAATACTGCTTGATGGAGTACATATCTTTATTAAATACGTTTTATGAGTTAATCCTAAACGTTTTTTGTTTAAAAAGTAATTCTCCATCACTCATAATTAATAAGTTATAACCGAAATTATCAAAAACCTCAAAATTTGGTTTTATTTTTGGGTTGGGTTGGTACTGATTGATTATTACTTGATTTTTTCTTCTTGTGTTCCTTTCGTGAGGAGAACTAATCCGCAGATGAGATCCCTTAGTCCGATTCCTCGAATTGTCCCTCCACAGGCGTTGTAAAGAGCCTCGGCTATCGTGACGGGGACTCCTTCTCCAAGAACGTTTTGGATAAACGCTTGTCGGCTGAGGAGGGTGCCTCCCCCAGACAATCGTTTAAACGCTTCGCAAACCCTCTTATATTCAGGATCGGACACTAAAAAATCCAAAAAAAAATTAATATCCATGAATTGAAAAGATTAGGATCAAAATAAAGTGGCGTAAAACATCGAAATCTTTAGATTACTACGCTTAAAATAATCCCAAATAAAAACGTTTTGATTCAAATCGAATATTTGATAAAATCAACATTATTTAGATGACGTCAGAGAGTTGTTAATTGAAATTCACGCCAGGTAAACATTATATAGTCCCACATTATTTGCTTAAATTCATTATTTTGCGATAAGATTACGGTTTATTTTCGCCTTGCTCTAAAAAAAAAAGAAATTTTAATAAAAAAAAGTAAAAATAAATAATTTAAAACGCCATAAAAATAGCATAACAATGATTCACAAAGTTTTTCTTAATTAAAATGACGTCAAAACGACTCAAATTAAAGTTTGTTCAAAGAAAAATCATTAAAACAATAAGTAAATAATAAAAAATGGAAATAAATCGAAAGAAGTCTTGGAGTTATGCGAAAATATGCGCCAAGGTCGTACGCGTTAATGAGACAACAAAAACAAAAAAAAAAACACAAAACCCAACATTAAAAAGGAAAAACGACATGTTTTTACGTAATCGAATTTTTAATTCACTCAAACTTACTTTCTTTGACTCAATTCGGTTATTAACTTCATTCAAAATCGAAAAGGGGGCTTTAAATTCCGACTCGGTTTTGTTTTGATTTCATTTTTTTACTTAACTTTTACGTTATCAATAATTTAATTGTAATCTTATTATCCATAATTGGATGACACACAATTACCCAATGCGAGAACAAAACGACGACACAAAAACAACGTTTCCAAATCATTTTATTTCCGTCACATGATAGGAAATCGTTTGAATCGCAAAAAAAATACGTTAAGTTACGATCCAAATCTTTTTTCCTGCGTTTATTTTGCGCTCTCGACAAGGGGGTGAGGTGCTGGAGGGTACTCACTTCGTTTCTGGGCCTCCTCGTAGCTGAGACAGCTCCGTTTAGAGTCTTTCGCACCCATTTTCTCACCGATCGCGTTTCAATCACATTTTACACGTCCGATTTTTTTGAAAAAAGGCGAAAAAACTTTTATTTGATGGCGAAACGTCAACCGATTCACTATTTACTGATTGACCATCGTGAAGTTTGTGCGTTACTAACTTCATTTTGTTGGTAACTCGTTTCATTACGAACAAGCAGCGCCATCTAATTTTTTTTTTTAATTATTATAAAAATAAATAAATTAAAAATAATAAATAAATAATTTTATACCATTAAAAATAAATAAATTAATTAATAATTACCTTAATTTGATTTAATTCTAATTAAATCGTTAATAAGTGCCCCCTACCAAAAGAAGGAATTGGTCTCAAAAAAAAGGAATCTATTTTTTCGTTTTCCTTTCATATTGAATTTTTACATTAAATTAACGTAAATAAACGAATTAATAACAATTACCTTGTGATAATTAAGCAAAAATTCGAGGAAAATCATTATTTTATTTAAACATAGCTTTTATAACAACAATAAACAAGAATTATGACATAACCTCAATGCTCGTTTCGTTTTGCGGGGAATTTTATTTTATTTTTTAATTTATGTTTAATTGGGTTAAACTAAAAGAAATTTAATTACAATTTATTTTTATTAACGAAATAATTAAAATTAAAAACGAAAATCATTAAAAAATATTATTTTATTGTAAACGTCAATTTGTTAAAGTGACGTTTGACATAACCTCGACATTTTTTATGATTTTTATTTTAAATAAACAATTAATTTAGGAAATGGGTTAATAAATACCTTTTTATAATGCCTTAAATATCAATTTCCATCTTTTTGAATCAATCTTTACGTTAATTATGCATTCTAAAAAGATTAAAAATATAACAACAAGAATAGTGACATAACCTCAATGTTCGTTTCCTTTGTGGGGGAAATTAGGGAAATTTTATTTTATTTTTAAATTTATGTTTAAATGGGTTAAATTAAAAGAAATATAATTAAAATTTATTTTAACTTATGAAATAATTAAAATTAAAAACGAAAATCATTAAAAACGATTATTATCAATACATATTTATTTGTCAAAATGACGTTTGACATAACCCCGAAATTTTTTATGATTTTTCTTATAGATAAACAATTAATTAAGGGAATGGGTTAATAAATGCCTTAAATATCAATTTCCATCTTTTTGAATCAATTTTTTCGTTAATTATGCATTCTAAAAAGATTAAAGATATTATAACAACAAGAATAGTGACATAACCTCAAGGTTCGTTTCGTTTTGGAGGGGAAAATAGAGAAATTTTATTTCATTTTTAAATTTATGTTTAAACAAGTTGAATTAAAAGAAATTTAATTAAAATTAACATTTTTAATCAAAATCATTAAAATTAAAAAGGAAAATAATTTAAAAAAATCATAATTTGAATATAAATGAAATGAGTATATTCTGTGTTAAAACACACCAATTCGTTACCAACCTAAGAATTAAACAAAAATAAATTTAACGAAATAATTTTTTGACATTTCCATCTGTCAAATTAATTTTCGTGGAAAAGCCGAAAAATGAGTTTCCAATCGACTCTTTATAACTCGATTTTTAAAAGGACCTCCACTTTGGTGGCTGTGGCCGTTGTTGGGGCGTTTTTCTTCGAAAGAACGCTCGATTTAGGCGCCGAATCCATATTTAATTCGATCAATAAAGGGGTACGTTACATAACATAACCTAAAAATTTTTTTTAATCCGAATTAATAAATCATTTTGTTGCAGAAATTATGGAAAGATATTAAAGATAATTATTCCCAATGAGATGTTTTAGTTAAATTAAAAAGAATGTAGTTATTTATAATAAAATTTATTTCAAACTAATTTTTTTATTCGTTGATTTCCCAAGGTTTTTCTGGTCGGTGTTGATCCCATGGTTTACTGGGTTTATATTGATCCGGCTCTTTTAAAACAACCCCGTTATCACTCAAAGTCTTTAAAAACCCCGCTAATTTCTCCTGATTATCCCTCGGCTCGTAATCGCAATAAAACTCGATTATTCCACACTCCAAGCATCGTTGAGCTAAAACTCGAGCTAAATTAACGTAAGCTGAGTAATCTGTGAGGCCATAAAGCTGTTTTTGTAAAGCCCATTCTTTAGTGGTGGCTTTTAAAACGACTCCGTTTGTGAAATGAGATATCGTTGCTGTTATATGCCTCCGATTAACCGAAATTTCCAATCTAAAATTAAATAATTATTACAATTAATTGAGAGGTGTTTAATCGAGTTACTTGTGCCAGAAATTTCGCCCCTTTTTATCGACATGATATCCATCCGGTTTATAACCGATTCGAAGTTTTTCTAAATTCCTCGGGTTCCGGTTCGTTAAAATTGGTGAAATTTGTTGAATTGAAGTTGAATAATGTTTAATTCGCTGTAATTGTGGGAAAAATCGGTGAAAATTGCTCGAAAATGCCATCTTTTAATCGCGTTTGATTTGGAAAGTGAGGTTATGTTGATTAAAAAAGTGGGGTTAATTTTTTTAAAATTTATTTTTATCGTTCATTTCCAATTTTAATACAATGTCTCATCACCTCTAATAACTTATAAACTAAATCTTGCAATTCTTGGGTTGTGCATAAAAAATCGATCGAATCTCGTTTATTTGATTCCGATTCTTTATCCCAAGTCTCAGTGATTAAATTAATACTAAAAATGGGTCCTTCCTGTAATCTTACATCACTCGACTACAACAAAAGTTATTATAATTTAATTAATTAATGATGAATTGATTAATACTTTAACAACAAAATCCATTTTCCATTTAACATCAACGATGTTGGGTAAATGAGTCCCAATGTTTCCTAAAATAATTTGTAACTTAATCCGGTTCTTTTCATACAAATCGGATAAATATTTAGCGCGATTTGAGCTAAATCCGCATTCGTTAGAAAGGATATTAATGAGAGTATCCGATCGGAGATCATTTCGAGCTGCTTTTGCTATTAAAGTTAAAAAGGCAGCGTGAATTTCTTTAGCTACATCGGGTTTTGATATGTTTAAGCTACTTATATCTAAAAAAGAAGTTGTTTTAATTAAATTTATTTCTAATTAAGTGTTGAGTTACTTGGAACGTCTGTGACCCTGCAAAGTTCGTTGAAACAAATTTCAACGAGATTTTTATAAACCTGATCGTTTATTGTGTTAATATTGTTTGAAAGCGACAAAGATTTCTTTAAATCTTCGCTTAAAATCATTTTTCTTAACAATAATACTTGTTAACCCCAAAAAAAAATTTTGACGTTTATGTCAAGGTCATTTTAAATTGAGTTTTAGAAATAATTAATTTATTTTATGTTTTAAGCTTAATTATTTCGTTAAATTACATATTAATAAACATAATTTAATAATTTTTTTGTTATAAAATAAAATTTAACATTTTAAATTATAATCAATAGATGTCGCAATTAAATAAACGGAAATAGATTTGTTAAGTTGGTACTAACGGGAAGTTAACCTCTTTTCTGTTCGTCACATTGCTGTGTTGACGTTGGTGAGTATAAATATCGCATTTTTAGTCAATTTTGACCGTTTAAACGCTAATTTCGCATATTTTCCACGATTTTAGTCATAATCAAGTAATAAAAAATGGGTAGATACGCTCGAGAACCAGATACTCCGGCGAAATCCTGCAAAGCGAGGGGCTCGAATCTCCGCGTTCACTTCAAGAACACCGCGGAAACCGCAAATGCAATCAAAAAGATGCCGTTAAAACGCGCCGTTGCGTATTTAAAGAACGTAATTGGTCAAAAAGAATGCGTCCCATTCCGTCGTTTTAACGGGGGCGTTGGGAGATGCGCCCAAGCTAAACAATGGGGTACAACTCAAGGTCGTTGGCCGAAAAAATCAGCTGAATTTTTACTCCAGCTTTTGCGTAACGCAGAAAGTAACGCGGATTATTCCGGATTGGATGTTGATCGCTTAGTTGTTGAGCATATCCAAGTAAATCGTGCCCCGTGTTTGAGAAGGAGAACTTATAGAGCTCACGGTAGGATTAATCCGTACATGTCTTCGCCGTGTCACGTTGAGTTATGGTTACACGAAGGTGAAGTGGCCCCAGCGAACGCCGCAAAAACTAAAAAGACCACCGAGAAGACCACGAAGAGGGTTAAAACAGCTGTTTAATTGTATTTAAAGGGGTGTTTTAATTTGTAAGGGACTTTAAATAATAAAAAAAGTTAAATTAAATTAATTTTTTTATTTAAAAAGAAATTTTTATAAAGCTCAAGTGGTAACGGAAATTAAATTAAGATATAAACACAGCCATTGCAGAACAAAAAACGTTTTTGGTTATTTTTATTTTTGATTTCCTTTTTAAAATGAATCGTAGCGAACAACGTGCTTAAAACGGTGCTTAGCAAAAACCACCCGAGCTAAATTTACCCGTTTAAGCTAAAACAAAATTAACCAAGCACAATTAGAATCTCAACAGATTTCAACATTTCTATAATTTCGACTAGAAAAAATTATAAATATCGATATAAATTTTTATTTTAATTAATTTTATTACTTAAAATTATTCCTCTTCGTTCACTTCATCGTATTGGGCGAATTTTAGAAAAACCTGTTCTAAAGTGGTTTGGCTAAAACTGTACTCTTCGATTTCAAACTCCATTTTAGCTAAAATTTTTAATTATTTCCTAAATAAAATTAATCCGAGATGAAATTTACCTCTCTCCAATTCCATAAAAGCCTTAGCGAGCGATTTAACGCTTTTTTGGGGCACGCTAAACACCAATCGGTCCGCAAAACTTTCCTCGAGGGTCGCATCGACGAAAAGGTTATTCACAAAATTTTGCACCGATTGTAACCGATCTTTTTGACCAGGAGATGAATCTGAAGCTTTTAATTTAATCTCTAAGGTGTATCCGGCTCCGTATAAATTTTTTAGGTGTTGCGTTGACCCCAAACAACTAAAATCACAAATTTTTTAGGTTAAAAAATTGAATTAATTGTAATTAATTAAATTACCGCAATTCTCCTTTTACCATTATCCCAACTCTCGAACATAAAGCGTCGGCTTCTTCCATTGAGTGCGTTGTTAAAATCGCACCTCTTTTTCCCTGTTAAATAAGATTTTAAATTCAAATTAATTTTGAGGTTAAGTAAAAAACGTCAATGAGTAAATTTATGTTGGTAGTATTACTTAAAAATTATGTTGGTAATTCTGTCAAAATAAACTGTTGTAATAAATTTATTAAAAAATAATTTGTTGAAGAAGGATTAACAACAAAGTTAATAATAAATTGTGCTAAAGTGTATATTTAACGTCTTTAGAGGGGTTAGAACCATAACAAAGTCTTTAATAAGTAATAATATTAGGAAGAAACAACATAACCTAAAAATGGGGTCGAATCCTACCGTAAGATGGCATTAGCGTCTACACTGAAATTATTTAATTAAACTAACAATTTTATTATTAATAGTGGGAATGATGAGAAACAGCAATAACAATTATTACCAGTACCATTCTTTTAATTTAAAAAGTATAGATTCCAATTCGTATTATATTTTTTAATTTGCCGCTAACTTCAAGTTTTAAAGTTTGTTGACAGATTGTAACGCTTTTTTATGATAAATTCATTAAAAACAATCTGGTGATGCAGTATTAACAACAAAGTTAATAATAAATTGTGTTAAAGTGTATAATTAACGTCGTTAGTGGGATTAGAACCGTAACGAAGTCTTTAATAAGTAATAACATTGGGAAAAAACAACATAACCTAAAAATGAGGGAAAATGTAAACAGAAAAATTAATTTTTTGAGGAAAATGTATCAAAATTGGAGGTAATTTAATTAAAATTATCTCAAACAAGGAAATCTAACGATATTATTTAATCCAACACAATGTTGTTCAAGAATCGGAAGAGTTAGATTCTCTCAACGGCTTCCTACAAACGCCTGCATATACTTGAGACTTATTTTTTGATAAAAATGAGTTAATTTAATGCATTTTAATACTTTTAAAACTTAAATATTAATAAATTAAGGTTAAAAACGTTCAAAATTAATTTTGAGGTTAAATAAATATCGAGTAAATTTATGTTGGTAGCATTACTTAAAAGTTATGTTGGTAGTTCTGTCAAAATAAACTTTGACGAGGTTATGACGCTTTTTTTATAATAAATTAATTAAAAATAGTTTGTTGAAGCATGATTAGCAACAAAGTTAATAATAAATTGTGTTAAAGTGTATAATTAACGTCTTTAGTGAAATTAGAACCATAACAAAGTCTTTAATAAGTAATAATATTGGGAAAAAACAACATAACCTTAAAATGGGGGAGAATGTAGACACAAAAGCAATTTTTTGAGGAAAATGTATCAAAATTGGAGCTAATTTGATTAAAATTTAATTCAAAGCGTTTTAACACTTTTAAAATATAAATATTAATAAATTAAAGTTAAAAACGCTCATTTTTAGATTGACAGGTCGATACATAACCTCACTTATTATTTTACATAGTTTACTTACTTGAAAACTCGCCAAAATCGTATCCCATAAAAACCGCTTACTTTTCGGATCCATCCCGGTGCTTGGTTCATCCAATAAAACGACTTTGGGGTTTCCGATCATAGCCATGGCATAAGACAACTTCCGTTTAGTTCCCCCAGAACATTGGTGCGCCTTTTTATCGGCGTGCTCGTTAATTTGCAAGCCGGTAAGATACAAATCGATCATCCTGTTTTAAAATAAATCAATTAGATTTAAAATAATTTAGTTTTAAGGTTATTTACGTTGGGATAAATTTTTTTGGAACCCCCCGAATCGAAGCGTAACATTCCAAGTGTTCCTTAACGGTTATATTTTTCCATAAAGCGTCGTGTTGGGGGCAATATCCTAGGAGTTTAAATATCCTATCGGTGTTTTGTTGGATGTTGTGGCCGTCTATTTGAACGCGGCCTCTCGTAGGGACTTCCTCCGCGATTATAATCTTCATCGTGGTCGTTTTCCCCGCCCCGTTATGCCCCAATAACCCAAAAACTTCCCCGGCGTCCACCGCTAAAGATAAACTTTGAATCGCCGTTTTTATTAGGTTATTTTCATCGTCGGGTTTTCGACACGAATAATTTCTTTTGTATTCCTTATGCAAATTCTAAAAAAAAACTCAATTATCCTTTAATAATGACCAAATTAAAACGCCCATTACATGTACAAGAACTACCGGAGGCTCCGCAACCACCGTATTTAAAATATTCGAGACTTTGGTTCGTTCCGATTTCACATCGGCGTCTTCGTTCAACCCAACGTCTACGTCATCGGTGTTTGTTAACTCATCAGGGGTTATCTAAAAGATTAGAATTAAATTTGAGCTAAAAATTGATTCTTTAACTTACGAAGAAGCATTTAAACACTTCCGAGATGTGACCCCCGCTTTTTAAAACGTCAATTACGACCAAAATGATTGAATAAATCGGGATTTGAACGATTATCCCGATTAAAATCACGTAAATCTCCGTGGTCATGTAATTCGATATTGTTAAAGTGTTGCAAATATCTGGGACTCCGCAAATCATGTAGGTTCTTTGTACGTAGTAAAAAATTGCGTATGGGATGTACATCGTGTTTAATAAAGAAAAAACGGTGTGTAGAGCCATCACTACGCTTCTACCTAAAACAATAAAGTAATTTTAATTGGATTAATGAATAAAATTAAGAAAAAAATCGTAAAGTGAGGTTAGAACGGTTATTGTTTTGACAGATTGGCGTGTACTTAACCTCACTTATTGTTTAAATTATGAAATGTTATTTAATAATGATTTTTTTTTAATAAAAATTAATTATTATTTAATAATATTGTTGCAATATCATTTTGTAATAATAATTTTGTATAAAAAAAACGTTTTTATTACGATTAGTTATTAAAAGTTATGTTGGTACCACTTATAAGGTGACAACCTAAAATGACGCGGATTTTGCAATAAACGAATTAAAAATAAATCGTTAATAAATAAATATCATAATAAAGTGAAAAACGTTAATAATAAAGGTAGTGTGAAATTAATTAAAAAAGTTAATTTTGGGGAGAAATCGCAATATAACTTATAAATGTCAAATTAAAATAAATATTAAAGTGAGGTTAGAACGCTTTTTGTATTTTGTTTAAATTATGAAATATTATTTAATAATGTTATTTCTTAATAAAAATTAATTATTATTTAATAATATTGTTGCAATATCATTTTGTAATAATAATTTTGTATTAAAAAAACGTTTTTATTACGATTAGTTATTAAAAGTTATGTTGGTACCGCTTAAAAGGTGACAACCTAAAATGACGCGGATTTTACAATAAACAAATTAAAAATAAATCGTTAATAAATAAATAAATATCATAATAAAGTTAATAATAAAGTGAAAAACGTTAATAATAAAGTGTGGTGTGAAATATAACGTTGTAAAATTAATTTAAAAAGTTAATTTTGAGGAGAAATCGCAACATAACCTATAAATGTCAAAATAAAATAAAATTGTTGAACGTTTTTTGTATTGACAGATTACTATGTACATAACCTCACTTATTATTAAATGGAAAATTTTGTTTAAATTATGAAATATCATTTAATAATGTTTTTTTAAATAAAAATTAATTATAATTTAATAATATTGTTGCAATATCATTTTGTAATAATAATTTAGTATAAAAAAAACGATTTTATTACGATTAGTTATTAAAAGTTATGTTGGTACCACTTAAAATTTGACAATTTGAAATAAATAGATTAAAATTCGATTAAAATAGGCAAACTAACAAGATAAAGCAATAAATAAACTATTAAAATTATTATCTTACTTATTCCAAGCATATCCAACATTCCAACAACGATAAATGGAATTAATCCAATGCAAGTGACAGCGTTTGGCATGATGGATTGGGCCGAGTCGGTTTTATCGAACATATAAGTTAAGCAGGTGCTGAATAAAATCCCCGGGATGCAATAAAAAATGATTAATCCCCCAAGAACGATTAACGCAGGCCATTGTTGTAGTGACGAAACATTCTCAATGAGAATAATCAACAATAAAGCAGCACTAATCAACACCATCAACACAATTTGCACAAAGAAAAACGTCAAAAAATACATCCCAAGCGATAACCCATTAACTCGAAGCTGATTTTTCGCTTTAATCTCTCGATCGTAAACGATATCGATCGCCAATCCAATCGGAACCAAAACAAACAACATCCCCAAAAAACACGCCAACACAAACGTTGTGAAATTAACCCCCGGTGGTTGAGTCGTTAATTGAAACGGCTCAGTACTCACAACAATCGGTTTCCAATCATCGTCGAAACTTTGCATCTTATACAGCGCGTTTGTAATGAAATTAATCAAAACTGGTAAACTGTGCTGCATGGTATCGTTGTAAATGGCGGTTATATTAAATTCGGGGTCATCGAACACCGTGATATTAAGCGCGGCCATCTTCGGGGCGACGTCTAATAAGCTCGAAAAGTTTCCTGAATAAAACGTTAGAGATTCCGCCCCCAATTCCTGCTTAAACGGCGCCACGAAATAATCTAAATCTTTCTCCGTGCGGTTTTGAACGAGGAAGGTTGTTAAAAATCCGTAAGTTGATCCGTTTAATATCAAAGAATTCGATTTTGGGTGATGCGATTGCATCGTTCTTGGCAAAAAAATAACCCCAACCGCAGCAATAAGAAGAGGTAATCCAATTGTGATGTATAATTTACGAAAATCGCGTAAAAGGCGTAAAACTCGAAGTTTAATTAAAGCCGATAACGTTTGGGTGAAGTTCGGGGTCACATCGCAATGAAGTTCTAATCCTTTTATTTGAGCTAAAAATAAAAATTACGAATTAATTTAACCTAAAAAAATTAAACGTCAAAATTGACGTTTATACATAACCTATTTTGAGGTTAATTATTTCAAATAAAAAGATATTACTATCATTTAGCATCCTATCCCGATCCAAAGAATTAGTTCCCTCATTTTGTAACGAATGATAACTTGTACTTTTACTTTGCAAGCTTAAACTTCGACTTAAAGCGCGATCTCGCACCATTTTTTTCGATAAATCATCGACGGTTTCGTCGTTTTCTTCTTCGTTCCGTTCTAAGTGGAGAAAAACTTCCTCTAAGGTTGTCATTGATATTCCATAACTCGTTATTCCCAACGTTTTTGAATCGCCACTTTCTAAAAATTTTAAATAATTAATTTTTAATTAAAATTGTTATTTTAAAATCACCGAATCGTCCTTGTTTCGATATTTCAGCTTCAATCGCAGAAAATAACGATGCAAAACTATCGACATCGTTGTAAGGTAGAATAAAGCTAAGTTCTTTTCCGTGTCTCCGCGCTTTTTCGGCTTTCGGCACAAAACTTGATACCAACCCAACGATTCCATCCTCTCGATACCCGTTTCCGAGTACTAAAGTTAAATGGTACCCAATTCCGAATTTATTTTTTAAAAATAACGAGCTTCCACAACAACGTAATCGTCCTTTTGACACGACAGCTTTCCTTTCTGATAAAATATCGGCTTCGTCCATAAAATGGGTTGTTAAAACGATTACTTTTCCATGCCGGATGTTTTGTAAAACCGACCACATATGACGCCTTGAGTAGGGGTCAACCCCCGCGGTGGGTTCATCGAGAAAAATAATTTTTGGATCACCAATAATCGCAATACCAATCGATAATTTCCGTTTTTGCCCCCCGCTTAAGTACTTCGAGAAGGCATCGGCTTTATCCCCCAAATCGATGTCTTTGAGAATTTTTGCGATTTCTAATTTTCGTTTGGCCGAAGGGATCCCTTTGATTGATGCGAAAAAATCGAGGTGTTCCCGAACTGTTAAGTTATCAAAAAGGATGTCGTGTTGGGGGCAAACTCCGGTCATCCGGCGGATTTGATCCATATCGTTTTGGTTGCGGATGTCGTAGCCGAAAATGAAGGCTGTGCCGGATGTTGGTTGAGTTAGGCCGGTTAACATGTTGATTAAGGTGGTTTTTCCAGCGCCGTTGTGGCCCAAAATGGCCGTTATTTGGCCTTCATATATTGTTAGGTTGATTCCGTTTACTGCTCTTAATTCGGGTTTACGGCAACTCTGAAACAATTTTAAAAATTAGATTATGTGGATAATTAATCCATAAAATATATGGAATAAACGATTTTATCCCATCAAAGGATGTTACCAAGTTATAGGGGAAAAATTAAAAAAATTGAAATATCGATATTTTGATTAAATGAGGTTATATCTCAAAAACTAAAAGAGATGGGGAGAAAATTTATGGATGAAAAATGATCCTAATTAATCCATAAAATATATGGAATAAACGATTTTATCCCATCGATCAATTCTACCAACTTAATTTAGTCGAAACGTAAAAATTCAAAATTTCGACGTTTTTGGACATGAAAAAAGGTTATAATTCACGAAATAAAGGAGATGGAAAGATGTTTTATGCACTAAAATGATCGCAATTAACCCTAAAAATATATAGAATTAACAATTTGATCCCATCAAAAAATATTACCAAGTTATATGGGGAAAACTAAAAAAATGGGAAAATCGAGATTTTGATTAAATTAGGTTATATCTCAAAAATTAAAAGAGATGGGGAAAAAATTTATGGATGAAAAATGATCCTAATTAATCCATAAAATATATGGAATAAACGATCTTATCCCATCGATCAATTCTATCAACTTAATTTAGTCGAAACGTAAAAGTTCAAAATTTCGACGTTTTTGGACATGAAAAAAGGTTATAACTCAAGAAGTAAAGGAGATGGAAAGATGTTTTATGCACTAAAATAATCGTAATTAAGCCTAAAAATATAAGGAATTAACAATTTGATCCCATCAAAAAATATTACCAAGTTATATGGGGAAAACTAAAAAAATGGGAAAATCGAGATTTTGATTAAATTAGGTTATATCTCAAAAATTAAAAGAGATGGGGAAAAAATTTATGGATGAAAAATGATCCTAATTAATCCATAAAATATATGGAATAAACGATTTTATCCCATCGATGAGTTCTAAATTTTGACATTTTTTAATAAGAGAAAAGATTATAACTCAAAAAGTAGAAGAGATGGAAAGATGTTTTATGCACTAAAATGATCCTAATTAATCCATAATATATATGGAATAAACGATTTTATCCCATCGATCAATTTTACGAACCTAACCTAGTCGAAAAGGAAAAGTTCCAAATTTTGACGTTTTTGGACATGAAAAAAGGTTATACCTCGAGAAGTAAAAGAGATGGAAAGATGTTTTATGCACTAAAATGATTGTAATTAACCCTAAAAATATATGGAATTAACAATTTGATTTCATTAAAACATATTATCAAGTTATATGAAGAAAACTAAAAAAAATGAAGAATGGAGGTTTTGATTAAATGAGGTTATATCTCAAAAATTAAAAGAGATGGAGAAAAAGTTTATGGATGAAAAATGATCTTAATTAATCCATAAAATATATGGAATAAACGATTTTATCCCATTGATCAATTTTACGAACCTAATATAGTCGAAAAGTAAGTTCCAAATTTTGACGTTTTTGGACATGAAAAAAGGTTATAACTCGAGAAGTAAAAGAGATGGAAAGATGTTTTATGCACTAAAATGATTATAATTAACCCTAAAAATATATGGAATTAACAATTTCATCCCATCAAAGAATGTTACCAAGTTATATGGGGAAACTTAAAAAAATTGAAATATCGATATTTTTATTAAATAAGGTTATATCTCAAAAACTAAAAGAGATGGGGAGAAAATTTATGGATGAAAAATGATCTTAATTAACCCAAATAATATATGGAACAAACGATCTTATCCCATCGATCAATTCTACCAACTTAACTTAGCCGAAAAGTAAAAGTTCCACATTTTGACGTTTTCGAATATGAAAAAAGGTTAATAACTCAAGAAGTAAATGAGATGGAAAGATGTTTTATGCACTAAAATGATCGCAATTAAATCTAAAAATAGATGGAATTAACAATTTAATCCCATCAAAAAATATTACCAAGTTATATGGTGAAAATTAAAAAATGATGAAATGAGGTTATATCTCAAAAATGAAAAGAGATGGGGAAAAAATTTGTAGATGAAAAAGTATTCTAATTGACCCAAAAAATATATGGAATAAGCTATTTTATCCTACCAACTTAACTTAGCCAAAAAGTAAAAATTCCAAATTTTGACATTTTTTAATATGAAAAAAGGTTAATAACTCAAGAAGTAAATGAGATGGAAAGATGTTTTATGCACTGAAATGATCGTAATTAACCTTGAAAATGTATGGAATTAACAATATTATCCCTTCAAAAAATATTCCCAAGTTATATGGAGAAAACTAAAAAAATTGAAAAATGGAGATTTTGATTAAAAGAGGTTATATCTCAAAAACTAAAAGAGATGGGGAAAAAACTTATGGATGAAAAATGATCTTAATCAATCCATAAAATATATAGAATAAACGATTTTATCCTATCCATCAATTCTACCAACTTAACTTAGTCGAAACGTAAAAGATCCAAATTTTGACATTTTTTAATATAAAAAAGCTTATAACTCAAGAAGTAAAAGAGATGGAAAAATGTTTTATGCACTAAAATGATCGTAATTAACCCTAAAAATATATGGAATTAACTATTTAATCCCATCAAAAAATGTTACCAAGTTATATAGTGAAAACTAAAAAATGATGAAATGAGGTTATATCTCAAAAATGAAAAGAGATGGGGAAAAAATTTGTAGATGAAAAAGTATTCTAATTGACCCAAAAAATATATGGAATAAGCTATTTTATCCTACCAACTTAATTTAGTCGAAACGTAAAAGTCCTAAATTTTTGAGTATAAAAAACTTATGAATAAATAAAAATTAAAGATATTTAGTGTAAATAAAATTACTTTAAAAACTTTAACTATATCAGAAATACGAATCGCTTCTTTTCCTTTCATCTCTGACGAAACCATTTCAACATCGGGGTTATTTTCCTCATCGTGGGAAATTCCAGTTGGAATTTTTTTCCTTATATCCTTGGGGAACCAATACGATTTCGACAAGAAAAAGAAAACCGGTCTGCGAGTTCCGTGTTCGGCTAAAATAATTTTTTATTAGTTATTTATTAAAAATTAAATAAATGACTTACTTGGAATTATACTATCTAAGTAATACGCTAGTAAGGCATACAAAAAAATATCTAAGATCATCATTATTAAACTTCCACCGAAAGGAATTCCAGGGCCAGACCACATATTGTCCAAATTTAAACCGATTCCGGCCATATCTTGAACTAAAGCCTTTAATATAACATTAATATTAAATTAAGTGTAAAAGTTAAAGTTAAAAATAAACCTTATCCATTGCCAAGGCAAATCCGGACGAACTGATCAATGATAACAGCCAAAATAGGCACGTTTGGGATTTATCAACAAACACTTGGATGTAATATAAAAAGCTCATTATTGTTACAGCGAAACTTCCAATAACACCGGCAGTCTAAAAATTAAATAAATAAATATTTTACAATAATAAGTGTATGTAAAATTTACTCTTGATTTATCGAAAAATGGTGTTATCATAAATCCAAACATGATTATAGTATAAGAATACAATGTTATTAAAAGAAACAACAGCCAATGATTAGTGTGCGCAAACACTTTCAATCCGTACAAAATAAAGCAGCAAATAGCTGAGAGTATTGTTACGAAAATTGCGTAAATTACAAACCAAGATAACCTAAAATACAACATTAAAAGTAGTGTAATATAATTAATAGTAATTACCAAAAAGCTGAATCTCTTAATCCCATAATTTTCATCCCCTCTTTAATCTTTTTTTCTTTTTCCCCAACGATTAAAATCAAAAGGTACGTTATAAATTGCGAAACGGCCATAACCATGTATAAAGGGATTACAATTCGAACTGCCAATAACCAATCGGCTGTATAAGCAGCTTTAGGCATGATTTCCAAGGATATGTGAGGAACATGGATGTCGTTTCTTCCGGTATCATACTAAAAATTAATCAATTTTATTAATTAGATTAAATTCACAAAAACTAACTCATACCCTTATTTTTGTATAATCTAATAAAGCTTGTAACGCAACAAATCCCGAATAATAATATTGATTAACCGTACAACTTTCCCCAGACTCAATAGGAAGTAATTTCGACCAATGACTCTCGACTTGTCTACAATTCGCGGGTGATGTAAATAACTCCGTAGTTGATGGGCTTTGCGAAACGGCGGGGTTAATTTTAATTTCATAAATTAATTGCCCATTGAGAGGCCCCGGTTCCTCGAAAATCACCGCTAACGGTATCGATAGAGGATCCTGCCAATAATTCGTAACCAAATCTTGTTTCGTCGCAAATAAACTCCAATCGATCGGGTACGATCCCGGATCTTGATGCATCGTTTGCCACAGCTCGTTAACGAGGTTCAAAAATCTCTGAACGTCCGTTGTGTTCGGAACGACGGCAACCGTGTGGTTACGCAAGTTTTGGAAATATTCGAAAATGTTTGCCTCGCCTCTCGGGGTTTGTATCGACGGGAAATGCGGGTTTGGGATCACCAATTTAAGTAGGATTAAAATGCTTAGTGTGTAGAGGGGCAAAACGATTTCTGCGGTTGTTTTTCGTTTTTCGCGCTTTTTTAACAAATAGTTCCTCCATACCATCGCTTTTAACTGTTTAAAGAACGTGGCTTCCTTAAAATCCGTCATTTCGTATCTTTATTTACGATTTAAACCAAAATTAATTTATTTTTTTACTATTACAATCGTTTCTATCACTTCCAGGCGGGGACTAAAACATAAATTAAAGAAATTTGAATTTTATAAAAACATTTTTTTACCACTAAATCGGCCATGTTGCGTCAATTACAAAAAAAATTGACACAAACCACCAAGATTTAACACCACACCCCGAAAATCACCGAGTGTATCACTAAGTAACTTTTTATTTGGGATAAAAGGCGATTTTAGTGTTATTTTGAAGTGTTTTTTTTTAAAGGATTTTTCGAAAGGGACGCACTCTTAGGGTCACTTTGGGGCTAACTGGAACACATGCGCGCCACCGGAACACAACGACGACGACCCCTACGTTTTGCGGAAGTCCTCCAAATCGATAATTCGACCCAAAGTTTTCTCATATACAGGAGGGGGTGACGTTTAAACGTTAAGGGTTGCAATTTTTTTAAAAAATTTAATTTAATTTCGCCGTTTTAATCGCAAATCTGAAATAAAGCATAAAAATGATGTTAATTATTAAAAATAAAAACAATTTATCGAGGAAATAACATAAAAAAAAAATTTTAGATACGTTCTTTTAGACCACCTTTATATGGAGTCCCCCTTTTTTAATATAAATAATTAAGGGATCGTTTTCCGCGATTCTAACGATTCTAACGCATTATTTATGAATAAAAGGGTGGCTTATAACTTATAACGGATTGATGAGTAATAAATTTAATGATTCATCGATTTTTTTTGCAACAAATTTTTTTTTTATTTTTTATATAAATAAAAGGATGTTTAGGAACTTACCCGGTTTAAAGCGAAATAAAATGGGGCGAATCGTTTTCGGGGGATTGCTTCGATAAGAAACGTAGGGAAAGAAATAATTTCTTGGGAATTGAGGTTATGTTTACAACGTTTACAACAACGTCATATTTAATACATTTTTGTTGTAACGAGATTTTTTTTCGCATCAATTCTTTTAATTTCTTGAATTAACACAATCATTTCGATTAAATTTGCTTTATAAAAAAAGCGTAATAATCAATTTGAAAGGTTATGTGCGAAATTAATTAACGTCATAGATGGCGCTAAAATCTAATCATAAAATCGATTTGATTTAAAAATTAATTAATTTTTATTTTATTTAAATTAAATAATTATTAATTAAATTTAATTAGTTTATTATTAATTATTTTTATTTAAATAATGATATTGATAAGTTAGTGATTTTTATTTTTTTAATGTTGGTAGCGATAAATGCGTTTCAGTCAGTCTGTGTTTACATGATTGCGCGTTTAAAAGATTTTCGCCCCAAAACCACCTCGTAAACTAAAACAAATCGATTTATCCCCTCAAAATAAAGCTTAAAGTGTATTAAAATTAATCATAAATAAATTAATCGCGTTAAAAGCTCGTATTTTAGCCGCGAAGTCGCCATCTTGGTTAAGAGTTCTGTCAAAACTTTGGCTGACACACACACACATTCTCAATACAGTTCCGAACTGTCAAATCGCGCTTTTTTTGTAAGTAAACAATAACAAGTTTGGAGTAAAAAAGCGTCGCGGAGCCTCCGCCGAAAGGTCCCCATGTGACTGTACCTTTTAAGGGACTCGAAACGCGTCCTCAAAGCTCCCGAAGATGTCGCGAATATTTAGTGGGTCAGCGCTTACCAATATGGGCATAATAACGTTGCTGCGTTGAATAAATGGTTTTTAAACGGGGCCACGATGTGATTGGCGCCGATGAGGACCGCCCGATGATGCCATCAGTTAAAAAGGTCCCGCTTAATTCCATCAAGGACCAAATTACTTGCAGCCTGTGCAAAGGATACTTTATTGATGCAACCACGATCATAGAATGTCTCCACACCTGTAAGGAGTTAATTTAGGGATTAAAATCAGTGTGATTTATTGATTTTGTTGTAGTTTGTCGGTCTTGTATCGTCCGATATTTGGAGACTCACAAATATTGCCCCGTTTGCGATGTTCTTGTTCACAAAACGAGGCCCCTCACGAATATACGACCTGATAAAACCATGCAGGATATTGTGTATAAATTAGTTCCAAGGCTTTATCAAGGTAAAAGTGATTTTTTGAGGTTATGTGTTATAAAAATGTTTTTTTTTGGTTTAGAGGAGATGTGTCGAAGAAGAGATTTTTATATCTCGCACCCCGAAGCGACCCCAACCGTTTTGGAAGAAAAAAATGAAACATTGTACGATTATATCTTATCCCCGGAAGATAATGTGTGCGTTTCGTTGAATTATTATGGCTCAAAAGTCTTACCAAGGTTCGTTTTGTTAAATTAGACTTGATTTGTTATGATGATTAAAATTTTAGGTATTTGAAGTGCCCAGTTGCTGTTACGGTGGGGCATTTGAGGAGATTAATCGCTGGGAAATATGATCTAACTGACAAACACCATGTTGATGTTTATTTTAATGAAGATTGTCTTTATTCGTACCTGACTTTGATGGAGGTTGCTTATATTTATAATTGGAGGAGGGTAAGTACTTGAAAAGATTGGAATTTTGTGTAATAATGATTAATATTAGTTTGCCCCCTTGAAATTAACCTACCGGATATTCGAGAACCGTTCGAAGCGACCAAAACTTGATTCTGATGACCCCAATTCGATGAATAACAATAATTGGAAGGAGGTGCAGTTGAGAATTAGTGAAAATGGGGAGATAAGCGTCACAGGGATTGATGATGATAACTTTAATGAACAAAATGTTACGAAAAATGCGCTTAAAGTCAAAACAAAAGTGAAAATTCGAAATTTATCAAAGAAAAATAATAAGAATGTTGAAGTTAGGAACGTTTTGGATGAGAGGAACGAGCATCAAAGAGTTTCTGGAGATAATGATGTTGAAATGGATTCGATTCCTGCAAAAAGTGACAAAGAAAATGGGAGAAATGAGAAAAAAATTAGATTGAATCGACTAAAACGGTTAAATGATGGTGAAAACAGTGAAGGTGGTCGTAAATTAAATCGAAACTTAAATCGGGCGGGTAAAAAACATCACCGCGTGAAATCAAATTCGAATCAGGAAGAGAAAAACGATTGTGTTGTTAAAAGTGACGAAAAAGGTGACGAAAAAAGTGTTAAAAGTGAAGAATTACGGACTGAGGAGCTAAATGTTGTTGATAAAAAAGGTTTGGAGGAGAAAGAAAGAACTGAAACGTCAAAAAAGGCAAGTTTGAGTGAAAAAGTGAGGTTAAGTGGTGATGAAATTAATAAAATGGATGTTGAAAAAGTACAAAGTGAATGTTTTAATGTTGATTTAAGTAAAAAAGATGGGTTGGGGAAAAAAGATGTTGTAAATAATAGGGAAATAATGAGCGATAATCAAATAATTAATGATGAGAAAGTGGGTGAGGTTGATAAGGATGAAATTAAAAGGGATGATGAGAATGTGAAGGTAATAGAGGAGAGTAAAGATGTGGTTGGAAATGAAAGTGTGGAGGTTGATAAAGGTGTAAAAAAAGATGAAATTGATAAAAAAGATGTTAAAAATGATGTAAAAAATGATGTAAAAGATGATGTTGATAAAAATGTTGATCAAAATATAAAGAAAGGAGTAGATAATGTGAGAAAAGATGTTGATGATATAAAAAAAGATAAAATTGTAGATGATAAATCTCTGAAGGAAATAAAAAATTCTAAAGAATTCGATAAATTTTCAAATTTATCAAAAGAAATTGATAAAAATTCAAAAGAAATCGATAAAAACTCAAAAGAAACGGATAAAAACCCACAAGAAATCTCAAAAGTATTAAAAATACAAAAACTAACCTCAAAAGACGAACATAACCTCAACCTGTCAAATCAAAATCAATTAAAACCGCCGATAAATCTACAAAATCAATCTCAAAACAAACGCAAAATCGACGAAAAATCCGATTTCGAGCCCCAATCGAAACAACCAACGATTTTAAATCACACCCTAGGATTACAAAATCTATCAAATAATCACCCGTTAAAAAAACACTCGATGATAACATCTCAAACGAGTTCAAAATGGTCGGAGAAACCAAATCCTCCATGTTATAGCCCGCGCACCACCACATTTGGACCAATCATTAATGTACCGAAGCCCCAAACGAGTGTTAAAGCGAATAAGCCCCAAACGACGATTTTAAACAGTAAAGTTCCGATTAAAAATAAACCATCGACTCCGATTGGTTATAAAACGTTGCGGGACCCCCCAAGGAGTTGGAATCCGCAGTTATCGAGGCCCGTTTTGAATCGAGGGGTCGCCGGGGGGAGTCAAGGTGATGGGTTAAAAAACGTGCGCCCCCCTAAATTTTTTAAAATCCGCAATAATATGCCGAGGTATTTAGGAAACCCCGCCTCGGGGGTTAAACCGATGTATCAGGTTCACGATAAAGTCGAAAAAGATGATAAAAAAATAGGAAAAGAGAAAATTGAGAATATTAAAAAACATTCGATCGTTAAAATTGACCCAAAAACGTTAAAACCGATTTCGGAGAGGGCCCCCGAAACTTCGAACTTAACGAGGAATTTAAATTTGGTTCAAGATTCAAATTTAGATTTAAAAATTAATACCAGTTCGGTTTCGATTTTTAATCCGTTGAAGTTGCAACAAACGAGTTCGAGTGGGAGTCCGAAGAGTTCTGATCGAAAATCGCCGAAAAGTCCCAATAAAATCCTTAATTTCACCCCCCCAAATCCTTTCGTTCCAAATTTGCAATCACCGACGATTTCGCCGAATCAATTTTTATTCCCCGGGCCGTTTAATTCGTACGATCCTCGCATGATGGCGGCTTATCACAGCTTTTTATACGGACAAACGCGACTTCCGTTTCATTTAACGACAACGACCACCACGACAACCTCAACGGCGGCTAAATCAAATTTCGAGGTTAAAAATAATTACGAGCTGTCAAAGTTAACGCCATCTACGAGTGCGAAATCGAATTTAAATCAAGGTTCGATTAAAAAGGGTAAGGAAAAGGAAAAAAGCTTACAAAACGCCGTTGAGAAGTTAACGCAAAGTAAATTGTTGTTGAAGGAGAAAGAGAGTTGTTTGGTTGAGGGGAAAAGTGGCGAAAAAAGCGGGGTTATTAATAATTGTGAAAGTGAGGTTAAGGATAAGGAGGTTGTCAAAAATGGGGAGAATAAGGACGATGAGAAGAATAAAGATGAGGAAAAAATTAGTAAAGATGATGTGGATAAAAGCTTAAAAGTATCCAAAGAGGAAGAAAAATAAATGTTTAAATAAAAAAAGTGCCTAAAATAATAATGTTAAAGAAATCATCCCAAAAAAAAAAGCACCAAATTCAATTTGAAAAGGAAAAACCTTTGGATTGTGCCTTTAATTTTAATTTTCGAATAATGAAGTAAAAGGGATGTTAAAGAAAGGGTCTTAAATCTTAAAAGGAACAAGTTTTCTGTCTACGTAGCAATTTGTGATAGAACTAACTAAAAAATATTTATAACTACTTAGTTACATGACAACGTTGTACAGTGGCGGAGAAAAGTCTACGTACAGCATATTATGTAAACTTACGTCCGTCACTGTATTTCTTTTTGTTTTTAAGTTATCTTGCTGTAAATTCGAAATTGCTCAAAACGAACACCCAAAAATTAAATTAAAACAAAAAAGATCCCAAATAAATCTTAATTTTGATTTGTAAATAACGAAAATTATCTTTTTAAAAGTGGTGGTTTGATTTTTTTCTTAAATAATTCGGTTCTTTTTATGATTTTTGTATAGAATCTTTGTTTTTTTTCTTTGTATTACATGAATGTATAAATATAGAAATAGTTTATATCAAAGTAGAAAGGTTTCACTGTTTTTCTTTTTTATGTTTTAAAAAAAATAATTATCTCTCGTGTAGTGAAAATAAAAATAACTCGTAGGTTATTTAAGAAATATGTAAAAAAGGATTAATCAATTAAACGAAATAAAAAAAAACAACAAACAATAAATCTTATCTTGTACATTGTAAATAGATCGAGCACAGATTTTAATAAAAAATATTGTATTTATAGTTTTTTGATCAAAATGTTGTTTCATTTTTAACCCAACCCTTAATTAATCAAGTAAAAATCAAAAATTGTTTATAATTAAAAAAAAATTAAAAGTGGCGACATCTATTATTCGTTAAGTTAATTTAAAATAAACTTACCTTTATTAAAATAAAATTATAATTTGCAACATAACCTCACTTTTAATGATTTAAATGTTATTTAAACAAATTATGACTTACCTCGTATTTTTATATTAAATGATGATGAATGTAAGGGAATCATGCCAAAAAAGGAGATTTAAGTACTTTAAAATCGTGAAAATCACTTAAATTAACCTTATAATTTAAAATAAATCGGGTTTCTTCACAATGACACATAATAAGTGGCGCCATCTATTATCTAATTCACAAAAAAGTGGAACGATTAAAAAATAATTATTTAATTATGATAATTAAAGTTTTTTATCACTAATTGATTAAGGATTTAGTGAAATCAATGAATAACGATAATTTTATTAAATAATTTAAAAAAAAAACATATTTATACATATTTTGACAGTGACATCTATTATCATTTAAAAATAAAATTTATTATTTATAAATAAATAATTGCTTAATTATGTAAATCGGAGAAATAAAACTAATAAAATAATGTTTACAATCTAAAAATACATAATGATTGAATAAAGAAAAACTTACCCATGCAATAACATCACTTTTAAATTAATAACCTTGATTTTTATTTAAAAAAAACACATCTAAAACCTTTTTTATCCTAAATGATTAAATATTTGATTAAATTCTCAATAAATAACAACAAATTAATTATTTAACTACCAATTAATTTAAGTACCAACTATAAAAAAAAAATATTAAACATGAGAGTTTTTAAATGTTTATGTTATTGTTAGTATTTCAATTAATTTTAATTGCATTATAAAAAATTATGTAATCGGAATTAAACTTAAATTTAGATATTTTCCTTTTAATAATCAATAAATTAAATACTTAAATTAATACCAACACAAAAAAAAATTTAAATTATTAACCCAATCTTTTTATTTAATTTTTTTTAATATAACCCATTACCACCAAAACATCATCAATTAAAAAACTTTTATTACTACATCTAAATTTTAAACTTAATTAAAGACAATCTTTAGGTTTATTCTCCCCAAACTTCCCACATAAAACCTTCAAAAAATCATTATAAGCATCTTGGCTTTCACTCGGCTCATATTTTCCGTTAAAAACAACCGTAGGAACCGATTTAAGCGGTTTTTGGAAATCCCCGGTCAATTTTCCGTATTCCGCCAAAAATTCTTCACCTAAAATCACAACATAACCAAAAAAAAATTTTTGACGTTTCGATTCTAACCTTGATTATTTTTGGCGCATTCCTCAACTTTTTCGTTATCTTTCCCCAAAACGTCTTTACATTTATCGATAGGGGCTCGTCTTAATTTATTTTCATCGAAATAAATATTCTCCATCATGCAATTAACGTATTTTAACGAATCGGTTTCGTTTTCGACCAATTTTAACGCACAACCGTGATATTTATTCCCAACGCATTCAAATTCGCCGTGGTGGCAAGTAAATTCGAATTTCCCATCTTCGATCTCTTTAGTCTTTAAAATAAAACGTGAGTATTTAAAATTTTAAACTTAAAAAGTCTTACTGTTGATTTTCCGTAGGGGTAAACGTTTAATTTGATGTTTTTTGCGATTTCTTTGCTTAAAGTTGGGTATAATTGTTTGGTTATGAATTGTTTTGAGTCTGGGCATAAAGATTCGTAATACACATCGATTGTAATCTGAAAATAGGTGATTTAAGGCGAATTTTTATTTAATTTTTTTTTTTTTTTTTAGGTTACCTTATCTGGATTTTTTGTGTTTTCGCAATTAGCGATTGCAATAAATGCAAGAAGCGCGTAAAAATACATGTTGTCTCGTGAATTGATGAACAAAGAATAACCTTTAGCGTTTGGGTTATAAAGAACGAGTTTTGTGCAACTTTCTTAAATTGGTAGGGATAATTAACATATTCTTTTGTAATCGGAAAAAACAATCAAATAAAAGGCTTAAACGTAGTGAATGAAACAACTTTGGCCTATTTCGAGTTTAATTATAAACAATTAACGCAACAAATTAAATTTAAATTAGTAATAAATTAATTAATTTCGTCTTTTGAATCATAGATGTCGCCGCGATTAAATCGAACGAGAAAATGGCGTCGTGTTGATATAACGCGTCACAATTTTTCGCGTTTTAACCTAAAAAAAATCTTTAAGAATGTCCGATTCCGAGGCGAGTAACTTTTCGGATGCCGAATCCGACCAAGGCTCGAATAAATCGTCGCGGGGGAGCGCAAGGAGCCGTTCGAGGAGCGGATCCCGCTCGCGCTCCGCATCGGAAGCCCGAGAAGGAAGCGGCCACGAAGACGTCGAGGACGAACAAGAACCCGATGGAGATTCGTTAAGGTCCGACGATTACGATAGCGAAGAAGATGATAGTGACGAGGATCACGCGAGGAAGCGTAAGAAAAAAGATCGGATTCACGATTTTATTATCGATGAGGCGGAGGTTGATGATGAGGTGGAGGATGAGGACGATTGGGAAGATGGGGCCCAAGAAATTGGGATTGTTTCGAACGAAGTCGATGAATTGGGGCCCACCGCTAGGGATATCGAAGGAAGGAGGAGGGTTACTAATTTGTGGGAGTAAGTTAAAAAAAAATACAAAAATTGAGGTTATGTTGATTAAATTTTTTGTTGACATTGACATTTAAAAAAGTGGTGCCAACTTATTTTTTTTTTAAATTAAATTAATTTATTTTATTAATTAGTGTACAAAAAGAGCATGAAATTGAGGAATATTTACGAAAAAAATACGCGGATGATGGCCCGGCCGCGCGGCATTTCGGAGATGGGGGCGAAGAAATGTCGGATGAGATAACCCAACAAACTTTATTACCCGGAGTGAAGTAAGTTTATCTTATTTATTTGTTTAATAAATTTAAAATGATTATTAATTTAGAGACCCAAACTTATGGATGGTAAAATGTCGAATTGGCGAAGAAAAATCCACCGTTTTATTATTGATGCGAAAATTCCTCGCATTCCAAAACACCAACGAACCCCTCCAAATCAAATCAGTGGTAGCCCCCGAAGGTGTAAAAGGTTACATTTACATCGAAGCTTACAAACAGCCCCACGTAAAAGCGGCAATCGAAAACGTCGGAAACTTACGAATGGGAATTTGGAAACAACACATGGTTCCAATCAAAGAAATGACCGACGTTTTGCGCGTCGTTAAAGAACAAACGGGATTAAAATCGAAACAATGGGTGCGATTAAAACGGGGCCTCTACAAAGACGATATCGCTCAAGTCGATTATTTCGATATGGCCCAAAATCAAGTTCATTTAAAGTTATTACCTAGGATTGATTATACGCGATTAAGAGGCGCTTTAAAAACGACCCATTCGGAGAATGAGGCTGAAAAGAGGAAAAAAAAGCGTCGCCCCACTTCGAAACCTTTCGATCCGGAAGCGATTCGAGCTATAGGAGGTGAAGTAACGTCGGATGGTGATTTTTTGATTTTTGAAGGAAATCGGTATTCAAGGAAAGGATTTTTGTATAAAAATTTTACTTTAAGCGCTGTAATAATAGATGGGGTTAAACCGACTTTGGCGGAGTTAGAACGATTCGAAGAACAACCCGAAGGAATCGACTTGGAATTGTCGACGGAAAAAGATGAGAAAACTGTGACTCATTCTTTTAGCGCTGGAGATAACGTTGAAGTCTCTGAAGGGGAATTAATCAATTTGCAGGGGAAAATTATCTCGATTGATGGCACCATGATTACGGTTATGCCGCGACATAACGATTTAAAAGATCCTTTGGTGTTCCAAGCGAGCGAGTTGAGGAAATATTTTAAGATGGGCGATCACGTTAAAGTGTTGGCTGGGAGATACGAGGGAGACACCGGGTTGATTGTGCGAGTTGAGAATAATCGGGTTGTGCTTATTTCTGATTTAACAATGCATGAGATGGAAATTTTACCCAAAGATTTGCAATTATGCACGGATATGGCGAGTGGAGTCGATAGCTTGGGGAAATTCGAATGGGGGGATTTGGTTAATTTGGATTCTGAGACTGTTGGGGTTATTGTAAGATTGGAACGAGAGAATTTCCATGTTTTGAATATGCACGGTTGGTATATTTTAATTTATTGATTTCAAAAATTGCCGTTTTTTAGATAAGAATCGATTATAACTTGAGAATTAAAAGAGGTGGGGGGAAATGTTTGGGACAAAAAAAGTTCCTTATTAACTTAATTAACATGCTACATAAACAATTATATCCCATCAATTAATTATATTGAGATAAATTTGTTAGAAAATGAATATTTTAATTTTGACATAAGAATTGGTTATAACTTTTTAATAAAAGGAGGTGGGGGAAAATGTTTGGGACAAAAAAAGTTCCTTATTAACTTAATTAACATGTTACATAAACAATTATATCCCATCGTTTAATTATATTGAGATAAATTTGTTAGAAAATGACTATTTTAATTTTGACATAAAAATTTATTATAACTTTTTAATAAAAGGAGGTGGGGGAAAATGTTTGGGACAAAAAAAGTTCTTTATTAACTTATTTAACATGTTACTTAAACAATTATATCCCATCGATTAATTATATTGAGATAAATTTGTTAGAAAATGAATATTTAATTTTTGACATCAGAATTGGTTATAACTTTTTAATAAAAGGAGGTGGAGGGAAATGTTTGGGGCAATAAAAGTTCCTTATTAACTTAATTAACATCCTACTTAAACAATTATATCCCATCGATTAATTATATTGAGATAAATTTGTTAGAAAATGAATATTTTAATTTTGACATAAAAATTGATTATGACTTTTTAATAAAAGGAGGTGGGGGAAAATGTTTGGGACAAAAAAAGTTCCTTATTAACTTAATTAACATGCTACATAAACAATTATATCCCATCTATTAATTATAATGAAATAAATTCGTTAGAAAATGAGTAATTAAGAAATTGGCTTTTTTGACATAAAAATCGATGATAACTTTTGAACAAAAGGAGGTGGGGGAAAATGTTTGGGACAAAAAAAGTTCCTTATTAACTTAATTAACGTACTACATAAACAATTATATCCCATCGATTAATTGTATTGAGATAAATTTGTTAAAAAATGAATATTTTAAAAATGGCGTTTATGACATAAAAATCGATGATAATTTTTTAATAAAAAGAAGTGGGGGAAAATGTTTGAGACTAAAAATATTCCTTATTAACTCAATTAACATATCTATCCCATTAATTAATTATATCATCATTAAAAAAAATTTTATCATTACTTTTTTTTTAGGAAAAATCGTTGAATGTCGCCCCTCATCGCTTCAAAAGCGCCGTTTAAGCAGATTTACCGCCGCCCTCGACTCCTACCGTAACAACCTCCACCGTAAAGACATGGTAAAAGTAATCGACGGCCCCCACTCTGGATTCTCAGGCGAAATTAAGCACCTTTACCGAAATTTCGCCTTCCTCTACTCAGTCGAGTTCTTACAAAACGGCGGAATCTTCGTTTGCAAAACAAAACATCTCCAATTAGCCGGAGGAAGTAAAAGTTTACCCCTCTCCGATATGTCCGGGGGGATGGAATTTATGTCCCCACGTCGTAGTTCCCCGATGCATCCTTCAAGTGGAGTTGGAGGAGGCGGTGGGGGAGGAGGAGGAGGAGGTGGAGGTGGGTTCGGGGGTCACCGTGGAGGTGGAGGAGGCGGGCGAGGAAGAGTAACCCGCGATCGCGATTTAATAGGAACAACAATCAAAATAATTAAAGGCCCTTACAAAGGAAACATTGGAATCGTTAAAGACGCGACTCATAACACAGCGAGAATCGAGCTACACACGGCGTGTCAAACAATTTCGGTCGATAAGAAACACATCGCGGATGTTGTCCAAACTAGCCGTGATGGGAGCGCTTCGAGTTATGCGAGAACTCCAGCTTATGGAGGGAATCAAACTCCACTTTATCGCGATACCGGGAATAAGACTCCAATGTGCGATTCGGGATCGAGGACTCCATTACATTATGGGTCTATGACCCCGATGCATGATGGATCAAGAACTCCTAATGCCTCATCAGAGTGGGATCCAACAGTTTCTAATTCGTATCCATCTCCGGGGTATAATCCAAGCACTCCAGGGTACCAAATGAATGGGCCTTTTACCCCACAAACTCCAGGTACTATGTATGATACTGGATTTAGTCCATTTCAACCAAGCCCGGGGTATCAAAGTGTTGTTTCAACTCCAAGTCCCGCTACGGGTAAATACAACATTTCTTGGTTAATTAAATTTAATTAATAAAATTTTTTTTTAGGTTATGAACAATCCCCGGGAAGTAGCCACCCATACAACACTCCAAGTTCTAGTTATAGCCCTAACATGCCGTATCACCCCCAAACCCCCGGTTCAAACATCGACTCACTTCCTTTAGTTGATTGGCACACGGTTGATATTGAAGTGCACATCCGAGACACCCACGAAGACCAAGGCCTCGCGGGGCAAACCGGGGTTATCCGCAGCATAAACGGCGCGATGTGCTCGGTTTTCTTACCGGAGGAGGATCGCGTCGTTAATATATTGAGCGATCATTTAGAACCGGTTCGGCCGCAACGCGGCGATTTCTTCAAGGTTATCGTTGGTGAAGAGCGCGAAGCCACCGGGGAGTTATTATCGATTGATCAACAAGAAGGGGTTGTTAAAATTAAAACGGATATTAAGATGCTTCCGTTGCATAAGTTGTGTAAAATGAGGAAACCCGAACATTAATTGTATGTTTTAATTTTTGATGTTAATAAAGAGTTAGAAGAGGAGAATAAGAAAATTTTTGTTTTTTTCGTTGTATATTTCCACCTTGCTATGTTGTTTGATATAAATCTTGTAACCGAAGCGTATTAAGCCGAAGCCGCTTGCGGCTGAGGCAGAACATAGTTTAGCACTAGTCTTTTGTTGATATGATATTAATTGTAGTGTCTCAATGTATTGTAAAATACGTCAAATCACGTTAATACAGTATTAAGCCGAGGTCGCTTGCGACCGAGGCAGTGATTTGTTTAACACCAGCCTTGTGATCTTAAATTAATACAATGACATCGTGTATTAAGCCGAGGTCGCTTGCGACCGAGGCAGTAGTTTGTTTGACATCAGTTTTGTATGGTATTAATTGTAGCGCCTCGCCTGCAAGCGACATTGGCTTCATACACGATGTCAGTGTGTTAAGCCGAGGTCGCTTGCGGGCGAGGCGCTAGAGTTGGTACCATATCAACATAAGGTTGGTGTCAAACAACCACTGCCTCGCCCGCAAGCGAGCTCGGCTTAATACAGTGATATCGTATGTTAAGCCGAGGTCGCTTGCGGCCGAGGCAGTGGTTTGTTTGATACCAGCATTGTGTTTATATGGATGGTATCAACACAAGGGTGGTGTCAAACAACCATAGCCTCGCCCACAAGCGACCTCGGCTTAATACAGTGACATCGAGTCTTAAGCCGAGGTCGCTTGCGGCCGAGGCAGTGGTTTGTTTGATACCAACCTTGTGTTCATATGGTATTAACTTTAGCACCTCGGCCGCAAGTGACCGGCAACAAACCAAGACACAAGACTGGTGTCCAACAAACCACTGCCTCGCCCGCAAGCGATCTCGGCTTAATACTGTATTAACGTATTTTACAATCCACTGCCTCGGCCGCAAGCGACCTCGGCTTTATACAGCGACAACGTGTATTAAGACGAGATCGCTTGCTGTCGAGGGACTGATTTGTTTGACATCAATCTTGTGTTGACTTCGGCTTAATACTGTATTAACGTGCTAAACGATGTTCTGCCTCGGTCGCAAGCGACCTCGGCTTAATACACTGAAATACACGATATCATCGTAATTAATTTAAGATTACTCACGGCCGAGGTGGTAGAGTTGATGCCATATGAACACAAGACTGATGTCCAACAAACCACTGCCTCGGCCGCAAGCGGCCTCGGCATTATATATCGAGTCGAGGCGTTATTGTTAATACCATATCAACACTCAT
Source organism: Onthophagus taurus (assembly GCF_000648695.1). Classification (NCBI taxonomy): domain Eukaryota; kingdom Metazoa; phylum Arthropoda; class Insecta; order Coleoptera; family Scarabaeidae; genus Onthophagus; species Onthophagus taurus. The sequence goes on from NW_019280830.1 coordinate 381,739, forward strand.
ATCATAAACAGAGATATGTGCTTAAAGTGATTTCTTCAAAGTAATTAGACTATTAATTTTGAATGTTAATGAAGAGGTAAAAAAGGAGAAATAAGAAAATGTAAATTTTTCTCATCGTATATTTCCATCTCGATCAAAAAAAAAAAAAAAATTAATAACGCAGCCGTTTTTTCTTTAAATTTATTTAATATTTTGAATATTTAAAGTGTATACGCATAATTCCCCCCCAATCCCCATCAATTTCACTTCGAACAAAACGAAACAAATTTAACCTTTCAATTCGCAATAATCAATTTTATTTTTTTTTTGGTGTAATATATCATTTTTCACGGATTTCGTATTACTCGTTTATTAAACAAAAATCATAATAATAATAATAATAGTATGAAGATGTAGGGGATGTTCTTCTTTTTATTTTTTTCTCGTTTATTAATTCACTTTCGAAGAAGAAGAAGCAAAGAATCAGGAAAGGGAAAGGAACCGGCCCCCTCTCTCTTCTTTAGCACTCCTGTTGTTGTTTTGTCGCTTGACCCTGGCTGCGAAACCCGGGGGGCGTCGAAATTTGCGATCCGAGCTCGGCCCCTAACCAATGCAAGTTTTGCTGTGCGAAATTGTATCCTTGCGATGGCTGTTGTTGTTGTTGCATTTGTCCGATGAGACCCCCGTTTGGGTGGTAACCACTTTGTTGGCCACCTCCAAACTCGAATTGGCGGGATGGACCGTTTTGTTGTTGTTGTGTCATTCCGTAGTGGTCGCGTAACGGCTGTGGGACCGACGATAAAGAGAAATAACGGCTTGATGATGATACTATCGCGGGATCTAGCACCTTCCAATCATTACATGCTCCCATTCCTTAATTAAAATAAATTAATTAATTTAATTTAATTATTTTTTAATTCATTTACCTTTATGTTGTTGTTGTTGTTGCTGTTGAGGTTGATGTAATACATTATTATAGCTACTGGGCCAATTATTTTGTGTCGAATTTAATTGTTGACTGTTCATATTTAAATAAGGTAAAATTTTGCTACCGAAGGAGTTCATGTGGGGCTGTACAAACCCCGGTGGGGGCGGCGGCAACATCCCATTACCCCCTTGACTATGTAACAACCCATTCATTTGACTCGTTTGTCCATTACTATTCGCTAAATGTAATTTTAAACTTTGATCGTTCTCTATTAACTCAGCCAATCCCTTTTGGGTCTCTTGAAACGGGTCAAAATCTAAATCATCTTCCGATCGTTGTTGTTTATTAACGCTAGGTGGAGCCACCGCCGTCCGATTACTCCCAAATTGATTTTGATACGAAAACCTTTGCTCCCCGTTTAAATAATGATTCCCTCCCGCACCGTGTTGTTGCATAAATTGGGGCCCTTGTTTCAAATTAAGCAATAAAAGCTGATCTTCAAGGTGACGATGACGCTGTTGATGCTGCTGTTGTTGTTGTTGGACCAACCGAACATGGGAATCGATTAACGACGAATTCCCATACCCGTTAATAACCCCGTTATGATTTTGATTCTGATAAAACCCATTTAAATGTTCTTTCGATGTCGTTTTAACGAAATCGTTAAAGAATTTCGAATCGACAAAGTTATCTTGGTAATAATTGTACGTTGATGGGGTGGTGGTCGTCGTGGAGCAACATTTTTGCCGGGCCAATTCCTCGAGGTGATTCGAATGCTTTGAAAATCCAAACGCCGCCTCCCAATCTTCGGCGGTGCTAATATCCGGAAACGAATCGTTTAAAATTTGTGATGGAAAGAGGGGGGTCGTCGATGAGGATGTTTCCGAGTCGTCCTCGCTGGGGGCCCTCTCCGTCGGTGGGATCAACAACTTTTGATACGAATTTTGATGCGAAAAAAAACTCGAATTATCATCTAATAATTGAACTACAACTTTAGATAACGTTGAAAGGTCCTGCTCTGAACTTTTTTGTTGTAACTCCGAAGAGGGCGCTTCTGAATCGTTTAAATCGGATTGGCGGGGAATCGTGGGACTTGGGGGTTGCTTTTTTTCCTTTTTGTTATTAATTTTATTGTTGTTATTGTTCCGATTATTACTATTTCCGTTATTAATGATTTTCTTTAGATTATTATCGACTTTTAATTCCCTTTTTTCTTCCTTTTTGTTATTATCGTTATTTATTAATTGGGGCCAACCCTCTTTTACACCATTATGAGGCCCCCCCGCCACGGTTAACGAGGTCTGCCCACCCACACTACTCGTGTTTACATTTATATTCACATTAACATTCACCGTTGTTCCATTATTAGAGCTATTCGTTATTGATGTGCCGTTCGTTTGATTCGTTGGGGCGCTATTAGGACTCGATTCTTTCCCATTTGAAACTTTTTCACCCCTTTTCTCATTCACTTCTATTTTTGATTGAGTTGTACGATTTAATAACGCCTCGTGTAATTTTTTTTCATATTCTTGATGTTTTCCCGCGTGCATTTGCTCTTTTGTAAAACTCGCTTCAGGATCGCCTTAAAAAAGATGATTAAATTAAGTAACGCCATCTCTTAATCGATTAACTCACCGAAATCATGAAGGTACATACAATCGGGTTTCGGACACGGTTGATTTTTCATAAAGTGCGAGCAATATTTTGTCGTGCCGAGACTCGATTTAATGTGCCGCCCGTCCAACGGGATGTTATTAACACTTTGTATGGCTCTTAACGCATCGTCGTTCTTCATATACGTCACGTACGCGCCTAAAATTGTTTTATTATTAAATAAAAACATTAAAAAAGCAATAAAAGCTTACTGGCGCTGGGTCCCTGAGAGCCTGCGTACGCCGTCGACTGATTTATCACCACTTTGTGTATTTTCCCAAACTTCCCAAAGTACTCGTGCCGTTTAAGAATCTCCGGGTCGGCTAGCCGCATCGGTAATCCAACCACAAACACCAAATTGCGCTGAACAACCCTTACACTACGTTAAAATGGAAACAAATCAACAAAAATTATTTAATTATAACAAAAATTGAAGGAGAAATCAATAAAAAATGATATAAAAAATTATAACCTCAAAATTTTTTTTTAAACGTCAAAAATTTTCTGTCTGTAGGATACTGTAATTGTCGATAATAAAGTAAGCTAGAATCATATCGTGTTGTAGCGTGAAAATAAACTGTAATACGTATTTAAAATAAGAGTCTGTCTGTTTTATTTAATACACAATACCGTCTTCGCGTTAAAATTGATTAATTCGATTTAAAATAAATAATAAATTAATTAAAAAAAAATACCAACCTCAAAATTTTTTTTAAACGTCAAAAATTTTCTGTCTTCGCGTTAAGATTAATTAATTTAATTAAAATTGTAACGAAAAAACATTAAATCGCGTTAAAAAAACTCAAATTACACTACAAAAGTAATAATAAATTGGCTAAAAAAAATCCTAACCTCAAAATTTTTTTTAAACGTCAAAAATTTTGCATTAAAATTGATTTAATTTAAAATTGTAACAAAAAAACATTAAATCCCGTTAAAAATCTCAAATTACACTACGTAAGTAATAATAATTAATAATAAAATGGTTAAAAGAAATCCTAACCTCAACATTTTTTTATAAACGTCAAAAATTTTGCATTAAAATCGATTAATTTAATTTAAAATTGTAATAAAAAAAGCATTAAATTGCGTTAAAAACTCAAATTATATGAAGAAAATAATAATAAATTAGTTAAAAAAAAGTCCTAACCTCAGAATTTTTTTTTAAACTGTCAAAAATTTGTTGTCTTTGCATTAAAATTGATTAATTTAATTTAAAATTATAATAAAAAAACATTAAATTGCGTTAAAAACTCAAATTATACTAAGAAAATAAAGTACTAAAATAAAAAATTTTTTTTAAATGTCAAAAATGTTCGTTTTTTGCATTAAAATTGATTAATTTAATTTAGAATTGCAACAAAAAACATTAAATTGCGTTAAAAACTTAAATTAGACTAAGAAAATAATAATAAATTGGTTAAAAAGAAATCCTAACCTTAAATTTTTTTTTAAACTGTCAAAAATTTTCTGTCTTTGTATTAAAATTTAAAAATTTAATCAAAATTGTAACAAAAACAAACATTAAATCGCGGTCAAAATCAAATTATAATAAGATAATAATAATAAATTAGTTTTAAAAAAAGTACTAACCTCAAAATCTTTTTTTAAACTGCCAAAAATTTGTTGTCTTCGCATTAAAATTGATTAATTTAATTTAAAATTATAATGGAAAGCTTTAGGTTGCGTTAAAAACTCAAATTATACCAAAAAAATTATTAACAAAGTGGATAAAAAAAATCCTAACCTCAAAATTTTTTTTAAACGTCAAATATTTTCTGCCTTCGCATTAAAATTGATTAATTTAACCAAAATTGTAACAAAAAAAAAAACATTAAATCGCGTTAAAAACTCAAATTATACTAAGAAAATTGATTAAATAAAAATCCTAACCTCAAAAAAATTTTTAAACGTTAAAAATTTTCTTATTTTGCATTAAAATTAATTAATTTAATCAAAATTGTAACAAAAAGAAACATTAAATCGCGTTAAAAACTCAAATTATACTAAGAAAATAATAATAAATTGGTTAAATAGAAATCCTAACCTCAAAATTTTTTTTAAACATTAAACATTTTCTGTCTTCACGTTAAAATTGATTAATTTAACCAAAATTGTAACACAAAAAGATTAATCGCGTTAAAAATGCAAATTATACAGAGAAAATAATAATAAATTGTTTAAAAAAAATCATAACCTCACAATTTTTGACATTTCAAAAAATTTTAAGGTTAGGGTTCTTTTTTCGCGTTAAAATTAATGAATTTAATCAAATTATAACAGGTTAGGATTTTTTAAAACTAATTTAATTACCTAGCAAGATGCTTTCTACTTTCAGTTTGTTTAGCTTTCCGTTGTTGATCCCTTTGCCTCTTTTCGGCTTTTAACTGAGCGACCTGCTCTTTAGATAAAGGAGTAAAATCGGCCGGATTTTCCGAATAAGCCTTCCGACAAGCGGGGCACAACCCATTCTCATCGGTGCGAATTCTATGCCAACAAAACCTGCAAATCTAACCCCAAATTTAATTAAGTAATCTAACGTCGAAAATTGCTTTGATTAAAAAATTTACCTGGTACCCACAAGTGCACGGATAGAAGTTGAGATCGTCCACCTCCAAAGGTTCCATGCACAACGGGCACTCAACCTGTTCTTCACCACTTTGATTCAATACAGACATCTCCTCGGTGGTTGTTTTATAACGTTTTAATAAATTCTTTTCCAGTTACAATCGCTTCGAAAATAATTATTTAGATTAATTCACCTGTTAAAGCAAGAAAAATTAAATTATTTGCTTCTCGATAAACGTTTAAAGATGAAAAAATGTTAAAAACGTCAAATGTGGCAACTGTCAAAAATGATTTGTCAAGATTAAAACGTCGCGTAAATAAATAAGAGGGCCCCAAAAAACGAATTAATTAATTAATATCAATTAATTACGAACATATTGCATAAAAAAGACCAGGTAAAAACTCAACACTCTCGATTTTTTTTCCTACGTCAGGTGTTTCGCGATGATTTAAACGTGTCGTTGGGTTCGGTTGGAATTTAACGGCGACGTGATCCGGGAACGTCCGGGAATCGATTCCTGGACGTTCCCGACCGAAAATCCATCGAAAAACCCAAGAAAATCCGAATATTTACTTACAAAATTTTCTGATAGGTAGATTTCAATATGGCGACTGATAATACGTGCGCAATAGAGGTGCGCACTCGCTCAAATGATCACAGCGCCACGTTCACACCGTTCGAAATCGGAACATTCGACCTAAAAACCACCGCGGAATTGGGGGCTTCGCCGAAACGAAATTCACCTCCCGTCACTTTTAATACGGCTTAATTTGTTTAAAACGGTCACCGAAAAGACAACAACAAAAAAGAAAGTTTTAATTTTGACGAATTAAAAAAATTATGACAAGTCGTACATTTCCTCTAATTTACGTTTTAACTAATATGTCAATTCGTATCATAACATAACCTTAATTTGGAAAGTGAAGAAAGAGAAATCCTCAAAGTGATAATTATTATAGATAATTGAGATCTTAAATAGATCGTAATAAATAAAATCGTATGGGATTGAATTGAAATGAAAAAGCTGACGAATTGGATAAAACTGGGAACAACAGGGGTTTATAGTAAAAATCTATATTAAAGAATTATATCGCCAAGATATTGATGGCATAAACCATCAATGGGAACTAAACGCTTAAATTTGGAATTAAAGATACCCCACAATGAGGAAATTAAACATTTTTCTTTGACATTTCAAAAAATTTATAGGTTAGGATTTTTTTAAACCAATTTATTATTAATTTCTTAGTAATAATTTGAGTTTATTAACACTATTTATTGAAATTTTTAATTAAATCAATTAAAAACCTCAAAATATTTGACATTTAAAAAAAAATTTGAGGTTAGGATTTTTTTAAAACTAATTTATTATTTTCGTAGTGTAAAAAATGATATTTTATTAAAAAAGTTAAATAAAAATAAATATAAAATTACTTCGTTTTAATTTATTTCGATAAATTCCCCATTTCCGTTTCACCTTCTTGGTCGGAATGATCTAAAAAATTATAATTTAAGCAATTTTAAAAAGTATTGTTATAAAACGAACCTCTAGGAGACGATTCTTCGGAGGTGGTTTGAAAATCGTATCCAAAAACGAACGGTTTTTTTATAGTCGATTTAGAGGAAAACTCCTCGGAGCTTGACCCAACCTTATATTTTCCAGCGATGCTCGAATGGCACGCAAACGAAGCGGGGTAATAATGCATCCTAACTTAACTTAATAAATAAATCAACTTAATCGATTTTAATTAAATTTACGTTTGAACTTGAGTCGGAACTTGAGATCTCGGCGATTCCGACTCTTCCGATGTCTTGCTTTCAGCCGTAGTCGACGCGGACGTCACATTGCTAGAACCCCCACTTTTCGGGGTTGTGTGTTTCGAGGACGATTTAGAACTCGAACTAGAAGCGCGATGAGAACCTTGCGATCTAAATTTAATTCAAAAAAATATTAAAGTGAGGTTATGATTATATAAAAGTGAGGTTATAATCAATTCAAATAAATTTACGGGTGTCCGCTTGTTGTAGATGAAGCAGCTACGTAATGCCCGCAACTTTGTTTCGTACAAGTAGCGGCTTTTCCACTAAAACAATTTAATTAATCAATTAATAATAAAAATAATGGGGTTATGTTATAAAAACCTTGCGGTTGAGCATTTCGTTTTTGTGGACCCCGTCCCGGACATGCATTTCGATCTGACGCTTGTGGAGGCTTTCGAGCTGGGCCCCCCGCCGCCTCCTCCCTCGATTAATTTCATTTGCTCGTCCTTTTTGATGCGTGCGGAGCGAATTCTGCAACATACGAAGCAAGCCCCCAAAAAGAACCAAATTATAATTGTAGCCAAAGCGGCCAATAAAATTAAATTCGATCGATTTTTCTTCGTTTTTGATTCGACCTAAATAAAAAAAAATTAATTTATTCATTAATTATGATGATTTTGATAAAAAATTATTAACCGGGGTCCCTCCTTCGTCGCTTCTTTGGCTTTGGCCCCCACTAACATCTCCAGCATTTCGATTCTCATTTCCGCTCGATTTTTCGCTATTAACTGGGATTCCTTCTAATTGGGATTTCTCATCGTCCTCCTCATTCCCTGAGTTGGATGATTCGGCCATGCTTTCTTTATCTTCCACCTCAGGCATGATGTTGTAGCTTCCAATCACGTTTAAATTCTTCACAAAACCCGATTGTTTCATCGTTTCTAAAATGCGGAGAACCCCGCCGAAGGCGGCGTAAAATTTCTCATCACAGAGATGGGGCAAAACTTTTTGTGTGATGAACCCGAAAAGTTTCGAGTTAAAATCGCTGATTGAAGTGGTTGAAGCGGCCGTATTATTCGTGTCTTTGCACCCCAAACATTTTGACGCAGCTATGTAGTACTTAACAAGAATATAAGCGGAGCTTCTTGCCTCGACGTTTCTTAAAGAATACGCTTTAAACGGGACTGCAATAGCTGAGGGGTGCGATTTTGAGTCAAAATAAGGCATCGGGATTTCAATTGATCCCGATTGAGCGGTGTGCCCCGAAGCTACAACTAAAAAATTGAAATAAATAAAATTTATAACCTCACTTTTTTTAAATTAACCTTCTTGGAAGATTAACCCAGCACAAGGGTCGTTATTACTCGCAATTTTGCGGTCTTTTAAGTTAATCGGTTGCGCACAAACCCTTTTTCCGATATCTTTCGGGGGTTTCGACCACCCAGCCCCGTTCGTTCTCAAATAAGTTTTTAATTCATCGTACAATTGGTGCACTTTAATCACGCTGTTGTAATCAACGTTGCCGGCGTAATAAGAATACTTCGCTAAAGGTAAAAAGAAATGCGTCATGTAGCCCCCTAAGGCGTCCGTGACTGCTAAAAGCATTAAATGTTTTATTTTCCCGCTCGTGTTTTTTCGCACCACCTCTAAAATCATCCGAAAATACTCCACAATATCGCTAATCATATCGTTATCGTTCACATTGAGGCTATTTCGACTCGGTAAAATCGCCTCCACCACCATCCTCGAGGTTAATAAGGCGAGTTGTTCGGAAGTCCAACAATCTTTGTGAGCATCCGATGGCGCAAAAAGCACCGTACCGATGTTAATGCCACGCTCAGATGCTGATAAGCACGAATAAATTAATGCAAAAAAGCAAATTAATCGAATCATGATTAATTTTTTTGACAACTTAATGTCAGAATTAAAAAAAAAATTTGTAATTAGTTTTTATTTGAGATAATTAATGAACTACAGGGTTTAAAGGCTCTGCTTTTATGCTTGATAAGTTCAGGCGGTTATCCAATTCTTCTTCAACTAATCCGATTATCGCACTAAAAATTAACCAAAATTAATTTCATTATTAATTAATTAATTAAGATGATTAATAAGTACACGTTATCCCCTCTGATGATGTGTAACCCAAGCATGACTTGTTCTATACCCGTAGTTGTGGAATAAACCCTCTCGTGGGACTCATCGATGATGATATTGATGGTTTGATCGAACCCTTTTAGCGTCCCCTATCAAAAAAGGATAAAAACGAATCAATTATAACGAATAAAAAGGTTTATTAATTAATTACAATGAAATTACGCCCATCCGAAGTAATAATAGAAACGGTATCTAAAAAAGTGAGGTTAAGTCCAACACAAAAATTTTATTAAAATTCTATTGAATCAAAGGATACGATTAACGAAATTATCTAAATCTGTAGCCATTTTCGACGATTCTAATAATTAATGATAATTACAACAATAATTATTATATAAATAATAATTACAATCTCAACTTAACCTCAACTCTATTAAGTTGATATAGCGACATCTTTGATTGAATAAAAATATTTTTTTTAATAATTAATTGATTTAAACGATTTTTTTGATTTAATTTTTATGTTTTAATTCGATTTTTCATAAAAAAAATGTTTTGTATAAAATAATAAATAAATTAATATAAATCAAGAACGAATTATTAAAATAAAACAGATACCTGTAATTTTTTTAACTGTCAAGTGATGGAAAAGAAAGTCGGAGGAAACGGGGGGCCCCCATCTGTCAAAAAAGAAAAAAAATCAGCTTCCATCTTGTTAGAAGAGCACTAAAAGGGTACTGCTATTAGTTTTAGTTAAAAGAAAAACTTTACGAAAAAATGGTGTGAAAAAAATGGTGTCGGGGAACCTCGTTTGAGATGATCCGCGTTGTTTAGGAAGTTGACGAGATGGATTCCGCGTCGGTGGATTTCACGTTGCAGGATGTTTTGGGTACGTAAAATTAGTTAAGAAAAGTAACCCCGATTTGAAAATTGAGCAGAAACTTTCTGCGCACAACCCCGATAAGGTTATGACGTTTCGCCCGAATTTCACCCTTAAAGAATCGAATTCGAATCAAATTCCTCAAACAGTTCGGTTTTAAATTTCGTGTGTATATCGAAAGGTCATAAAATTAGTTTGTAATAATTTAATTTTTATTTATTTAGGTCGATAGAAACAGAGAGAGAGAGAATTCCGTCTCTTTTTTCCCCTCGCCTATAATTCAATGTATTCGCCTTGTTGGTATTAAATTACTTGTGGCGATAAAAGAAATTAATTGGTAAATAAATCCATAAAAATAATGATCAAGGCTAAATTTTCGTTCAAAAAGATTAGTTAGGTTAAATAGTTGTCAAAATTGACAATTTGAAGGAAAATATTTGGTTGCTAAGAAACGGAATCAATGAGATGTTTGTGGTGACCTTGAATTTTTGCTATTTTACCGGTTTTATTACGTAATTTAGATTTAATCTGAGATTTTTCGCAAAATTAATCGTCTCGTTAAGAACTTGAATAAAAAATTTATTAAAAAAAAATTAGGAAAAAAATATTTAAATAATAAATAATGATTTAAATGTTCCACCCCCATCTAGCGGGAATCGCTTATATTAACTATTTTTGACGTTTATTAAATATAAATTTTCAAAAAAAAAGGTTAATTGGACCGAAATATCGCTCAAAATACGTTTTATAACACCCAAATTGTTTATTTATAATCATTGTGGGGTTCATGAAGCGATATTTTCTCCTTATTAATCGGGTGAATTTCGACCAACCCCATCTAGGGGTGATTATTTGTATTAAATAAATTTTTGACGTTTTAACCTCTCCGATTATGTCACCCTAAAATTGTGTTTTTACGAAAAAAGAAGTTTGTTTGAGTCCAAATTCTCATCAAAATCCGTTTTTGGAAGCGCAAATTATGTGTTTAAAGTGATTTTGGGTTCTACGAAACACTTTTCCCCCTCAAATTAATCAAGTAAGTTTTCGTTGAAAACATAACCTAACTTTATTGTGTCAAAATTATTTTTTTTGAGATTTAAGATATTTTTGGTGGTTTATTGAGATAAAAAGTGAGTTACTTGGTTTCAAGCTCTCAAGATGTTCAATATACTACATATAATTGATTGTATGATAATACTTTATTTCTGCTTAAGTCTTAAATGTAGCACCTCGGGTTGTATCTCTGCTTTTAATGTTAAGAGATTCGGGTTATTCTAAGATATGATCACGACAAAAACAAGACTCATAGAAAAATTATTTATTATCCACAAATTCAGAAAACTCTCATGGTGGCAAAAGGTGGCTTGGAAAAAATAGTCAAAAAGTGTCTAAACGCTTGTTAGGTGTTTTTGAAGACTCCCTGAGGGTTTTTAAAGATGTCAAAATATCACCAAACGATTTTTAATGATTTCTTGCATTACCTAAACATTTGTAATGCAATGATTATCAAAATATGTGATTATAAGAAGTGTCTAAACACTTTTTGGACACTTTTGGAGATTTTTAGATGATATATATAGATGTCAGAAAGGGTTTAGACACTTTATAATCATTTCTTTAGTTACCTAGATGTTTTTATATCTTTCCAAAGTTATGAAAAAGTGTCTAAATGCTTTCTATGTGTTTTAGATGAGATCTGGAGGATATTCATAGATGTCGAAATGTCCCCAGAAGCTTTCTAAACATTTACTTAGTTACTAAGACGTTTATATGAATTTCCAAAATTGTCAAAAGCTGTCTAAACGCTTACTGGGTACTTTTAGAGAGTCCCAGATGATGCTTATAGATGTCAGAAAGACTATAGACACTTTTTAAACGTTTCTTTAATTGCCCAGAGGTTTCTATGAATTGCCAAAATTATCAAAAAGTGTCTAAACGCTTTCTATCTATTTTTGGAGACTCCCAGGTGACATTTATAGATATAAAAATACCTTTTTTTACTTTATAGAACCACATGCTCCCCCTTTTAGCTACCTAAACGGTTGAGATCGTCAAAAAAATTACACACTCCGTTGATTTTGGGGTTAAAATTTGAACAAAAATTACCATAAACGCAGGGGTGTTTTTTTTGTTCTTTTATCACCTTATTAAACTGTATATCCGCTTTATTTAATCATCTACAGCTGTACATAAAGATTGTTTATATCATAAATAACTTAAAATATAAAAAAAAAATATTTTGTGATTTTTTTAAAATCTTTTTTTGTAAGTTCTTGTAAGTTTGAAGAAATAATAACATCGTTATGGTAAAGGGGTCAATATAGAGACAATTTTTTCGTTTCCGCCGTTGCTCCGGGTAACGAAACTTGTAAAGTGGGGATGAATTTGTTACAGAAAATCAGTTATTTGTGCGCGGTTTATTCGATTAGGTGCTAAATCTATTCTAATTTAAACAAAAAAAAAGTTGTTAAAGTTAATTTCTTTTTTAACCATGTAAAATTAAAATAAATCGTTTTATAACAATTAAGTTCATAAAAAAAATGGATTTAAAATTTTTTTTGGTTGTTTAAAAAAATAACAAAATGGGGGAAATTAATTCTCCTTAAACAATTTTTTTTTAATTTGATTTCACAAAATTATGGAATATTCTTGGAATATGGAGGAAGAGAGGCAAAATAGGTCTAAATCGCAAACTGGTATGATTTTTGATTTTAACCTAAATTTTTTTTTGATTTAGTTGAGTTAACTAATTATTTTTTTTTTTTTATTTTAATTAAAATCAATCTTAAATGAATTAATTTAGGAGGAAAATCTTTAAAGTATTAATCACGCATTAAATCGCCATGGTTACATCAACAAAGTAATACGTAAATCCCTTATTGACAAAACTTTGTCGAGATTTAGCACGGAATTTTTCCCTTTCGATATAGATTTTATTTTAAATCCTAAACCAAATCAAAATTACTCAAAAAAATATTAATAATTAATCAAAATTAATCAAAAAATTATATTTTTAATTTTTTAACCTCACTTTTTTTGACGTTTTAATTCTTATACTTTTATATACATGGTGTTTATAAAAATCGTTTAAAATCACCCAAATTTGAGTTACTTCCGGTTATAAACTTCCAGGAAATTCAACTTTATTAAAAATTTTTGCTATATTTTGAATCGTCTTTAAAAACCGTTTAAGATTATGCGAAACCCCACGTTTCTATCTTTTTAAATCACCCAAATTGGGGTTACTTCCGGTTACCAACTTCCGGAAAAATAATTTTTTTTGCAAATTTCTAAGAAAATCGTAATTATCGTTGAAAATATTGTGGTATGACACCATCAACGACGTTTCAATGTTTAAAAATAACCTATATATGGGTTACTTCCGGTTATCAAATTCCGGGAAAATTAATATTATTAAAATTTTTTGAAAAATTCATGATCCCCTTCAAAAATCATTTAATATGACCTTTTTTGTATATTAAAACAACCGATATTAGGGTTACTTCCGGTTATCAACTTCCGGAAAAATAATTTTTTCTATAAAATTCTAAGAAAAACGTAATCTTCATTAAAAATCCTATCATATAACACCATTAACGACGTTTCAATGTTTAAAATTAAGCGAAAATGGGTTACTTCCGGTTATGAACTTCCGGAAAAATTAAAATTTTTTAAGATATTTGTTATTTTCATTACAAATACTGCATTTTCACACAAGGCACAACATTTTGCTACTTGAAAATTATGCGATAAAGGGTTACTTCCGGTCATTAATTTTGAAAAAAATTAAATTTATTAAACAATTTCAAGAAATTCGTCATCGTCATTAAAATCCCTTTAAAACCATCCCAACCTCGATGTTGTATCGCTAAAAATAACCGAGATATCGTTACTTCCGGTTACCAACTTCCGGTTTATTAACTTTGAGGTAACCCCATCGAGTTTGGGCTCATTTCAAAGCAATTTTAATTTTCTATCATTCAGTAACCATAAAAATTAAATTTAATCCCATTTATAATCTAAAAATTCTTTTTTTCGTACTTTAGCAGCTATAACAACGTTGTATTTGATCGAAACGGTACATAAACACCATTTTTTTAACAAATTCGTTATTTTTTTACAAATACTGCTTTATAACATCAAACGCAACATTTTTCTATTTAAAAATTACGCGATAAAGGGTTACTTCCGGTCATTAATTTTGAAAAAAATAATTTTATTAAACAATTTCAAGAAATTCGTCATCGTCATTAAAATCCCTTTAAAACCATCCCAAACTCGATGTTGTATCGCTAAAAATAACCGAGATATCGTTACTTCCGGTTACCAACTTCCGGTATATCAACTTTGAGGTAACCCCATCGAGTTTGGGCTCATTTCAAAGCATTTTTAATTTCCTATCATACAGCAACCATAAAAATTAAATTTAATCCCATTTATAACCTAAAAAATCTTTTTTTCGTAGTTTTACATCTATAACAATTAATTTTTTTTAACAAATTCGTTCTCTTTGTTACAAATAGCACTTTTTAACCTCATTTTGTTTGTGACGTTTCAATTCCAATACTTTTATATACAGGGTGTTTATAAAAAATAATTTTTTTAAATTCTATTTTTAGAAAGAAGTTCCGAATTTATAGGAATCGACAACGAAGGATTAGATTTCGATCAATTAGAAGCCTTCATCAACAGCGACGCATCCCAAAATAACCCCGGAAATTATTTTGGTGAAACCCTCCCAAACCCGGCGGGAAAAATCTTAAACGTCATCGTTGAATCGAAACGAAACGGGTAAATAATCCCAATAAAATCAAAATCATTTCATTAATTAAAACATTTTTTAGGCATTCCCTCCCGGAATCCCCCCCAGATTCGAGCTCTGAGCACCCATACAGCCCGCAAGAAACGTGCGAGCAAATCTCAACCCCATCCGATGCGATTTACTCGACATTAGGGCACCAACAAATTTATAAACCGACACTTTTAAACCCGATTTTAAGCAACAACTTAATAATCGACTCCCACATCGTCGTTTCGGACTCAAACCCCGAAGGATTATTAGAAAATGGGGCCCTCCTACAAGATATTAACCGCGCTATGTTACAAAGCGACGAAAACTACGTCGAAAGGAATCGAAATAACGATTTATTATTGGTTAAGAACCCCGATTTGGTTCATATCGGGGGTTACAACGACTTAAATTGCGACCCAACCCCCCCAAACATCGTGGAAGGAATCCAACAAACCGTTTATACAAATTTACAAAACGCCCCTAAGAAAAGGAAGTTATCCCAGCAACAAGATGTTCCTTTAGTTAAAAGCGAACCGGAACATTGCTCCCAAAGCCCTCCAAGTAATCTAAATGGGTCCATTGATGATGAATTTAGCGCATCAGAAAGCTGTTTGAATGATTCTCAATATCAATGTATTCGGTTTACTCCGTTCCAACAAAACGTTTGGCACGCGCTTTGTGATCAAAATTTAAGCGAATTGCCGGTTCCTCATTACCGGGTTGATGCTGATAAAGGATTTAACTTTTCGAACGCGGATGACGCCTTCGTTTGCCAAAAGAAGAATCATTTCCAAATAACTTGCCACGTCCAGTTATTGGGGGACGCCCAATTCGTGAAAACGTCGAAAGGGTTCCAAAAAATTACAAGTTTTCATTTGCACTTTTATGGAGTTAAGCACGATTGTCCGACGCAAACGATCCGCGTTGAGCAGAGTCAAAGCGATCGGAGTAAAAAGCCGTTTCATCCTGTATTGTAAGTTATAATTACGTTAATTAAGAATTAAAATAACGTTCTATTTTCCCTCTAATATGTTCAACAGGGTTGAGTTGGTTGGAACGCAAGTTACTAAAGTAACCGTGGGGAGGTTACATTTCAGTGAGACTACCAGTAATAATATGAGGAAGAAGGGGAAACCCAATCCGGAACAAAGATATTTTCAGGTTAAAATGATTTATAAGTTATTTTAGTTAAATAGTTTCATAAATAAGCGTACTTCCGGTTATTACCTTCCGGGAAAATTAACTTTATTAACGTTTTTTGTTATATTTTTAATCTTACATAAAAATTGTTTAATATTATGCGAAATTCCGCATTTCTATCTTTTTAAATAACCCAAATTTGGGGTACTTCCGGTTATCAACTTCCGGAAAAATGAATTTTATTAAAATTTTTTGTTATATTTTTAATCTTCTATAAAAATAGTTTAAAATTATGCAAACTCCCACGTTTCTATATCTTTAAATCACCGAAATTTGGGTTACTTCCGGTTATCAATTACCAAAAAAATTAACTTTATTAAAATTTTTTGTTATATTTTTAATTTTGACTAGAAATCATTTCAAATTATGCGAAGTACTATGGCTCTATCTTTATAAATAACCGTGTTACGGGTTACTTCCGGTTATTAACTTCCTGGAAAATGAATTTTATTAAAAATTTTTGTTATATTTTTAATCTTCTATAAAAATAGTTTAAAATTACGCAAATTTCCACGTTTCTATATCTTTAAATCACCCAAATTTGGGTTACTTCCGGTTATTAACTTCCGGGAAAATGATTTTTATTAAAATCTTTTTTTATATTTTTAATCTTCTATAAAAATCGTTAAAGATTATGCGAAACTCGATGTTTCTATCTTTTTAAATCACCCAAATTTGGGTTACTTCCGGTTATCAGCTTCCGGAAAAATGAACTTTATAAAATTTTTTTATTATATTTTTAATCTTTACTAGAAAAGCTTTGAAATTATGCGAAGCACTATGGTTCTATCTTTATAAATAACCGTGATACGGGTTACTTCCGGTTATTAATTTCCGGAAAAATATTTTTTTTTACAAATTTATGAGAAAATCGTTGTTTTCATTAAAAACCATTTGATACTGCATCATCAACCGCGTTTAAATGTAAAAAATAACCTATATATGGGTTACTTCCGGTTATCAACTTCCGGGAAAATGAATTTCTTTAACAATTTTTATCAAATTCGTAATCTCCATTATAAATACTCCATTTTGACACCAATGATAACATTTTTATATTTAATAATTAATTGATAAATGGTTACTTCCGGTTATCAACTTCCGGAAAAATGAGTTTTATTAAAATTTTTTGAATATATCGTTATCTTCGTTGAATATTATATAATTTGAGACCATTACGATTGATTTTATATCTAAAAATAACCGTTAAAGGGTTACTTCCGGTTATCAACTTCCGGGGAAATTAATATTATTAAATTTTTTTAACAAATTCGTTATCTTCACCACAAATAATGCATTATAACTCCAAAAATTACATTTTTCTATTTAAAAATGAAGCGATAAAGGGTTACTTCCGGTTATCAACTTCCGGGGAAATTAATTTTAATAATTTTTTAAAATAAATTCGTCATCTTCACCACGAATAATGCATTATATGTCCAAAAATTACATTTTTCTATTTAAAAATGAAGCGATAAAGGGTTACTTCCGGTTATCAACTTCCGGGGAAATTAATTTTAATAATTTTTTTAAGTAAATTCGTCATCTTCACCACGAATAATGCATTATATGTCCAAAAATTAAATTTTTCTATTTAAAAATGAAGTGATAAAGGGTTACTTCCGGTTATCAACTTCCGGGGAAATTAATATTATTAATTTTTTTTAACAAATTCGTTATCTTCATTACAAATATTGCATTTTGACACAAAACTCAACATTTTTTCGTTTTAAAATGATACAAGAAAGGGTTACTTCCGGTCATCAACCATTAAAATAATAAATTTTCTTAAATAATTTCAAGAAATTCCTCATCTTCATTAAAATCCCTTTAATACCATCCCAAACTCGATGCTGTATCACTAAAAATAACCGAGATATCGTTACTTCCGGTTACCAACTTCCGGTTTATCAACTTTGTGATAACCCCGTCGAGTTTGGGCTCATTTCAAAGCATTTTTCATTTCCTATCATACAGGAACCATAAAAATTAAATTTGTTCCAAATTGTAACCTAAAAAGTCTCTTTTTCGCAGTTTGGCAGCTATAAGAGCGTTATATTTGATCGAAATGGTACACAAGCACCATTTTATTAACAAATTTGTTATTTTTTTTACAAATACTGCATTATAACACAAAGCGCAACATTTTTCTACTTTAGAATGATGCAATAAAGGGTTACTTCCGGTCATCAACTTAAAAAAAAATAAATTTTATTAAACAATTTCAAGAAATTCCTCATCTTCATTAAAATCCCTTTAATACCATCCCAAACTCGATGCTGTATCACTAAAAATAACCGAGATATCGTTACTTCCGGTTACCAACTTCCGGTTTATCAACTTTGAGATAACCCCGTCGAGTTTGGGCTCATTTCAAAGCATTTTTCATTTCCTATCATACAGCAACGATAAAAATTAAATTTAATCCAATTTATAACCTAAAATCTCTTTATTTGCGGTTATCAACTTCCAGAAAAAAATTTTTTTTACAAATTTATATCAAATAAACAACATTTTTACACTTATAATAATAATCTTCTAATATTAACTTTATTTTAGTTAGTTGTAGGTTTGCACGCGCACACAACTCACGGGGATTTCCCCGTAATAAGCCACGCAAGTCAAAAAATAATAGTTAGAGCCTCAAATCCCGGTCAATTTGAAAACGACGTTGAGTTAATATGGCAAAAAGGACAAACACAAGTAAGTTTAAATCAAATTAATGAATCTAATTAATTTTAATAAAATCTTTGAATTAATTAGGACTCAGTTTTCCACGCGGGAAAAGTTGGAATCAACACCGACCGCCCAGATGAAGCCTTAGTGGTCCACGGGAACCTAAAAATAACCGGCCACATCATCCAACCCAGCGACATCCGCGCAAAAAAGAACATAGTCGATTGCGATACCCGACAACAACTCCAAAACGTTCAAAAATTACGCGTTGTCCGCTACGAATATGACTCGGAAATCGCGTCAAAACTCGAAAGATCGTCAGGAAACATGATCGACACTGGAGTTATAGCCCAAGAAGTAGCTGAGATTTTACCCGAGGCTGTTAGCCCGGCGGGAAATTTAATCCTCCACGATGGGACGTCGATTGATAACTTTTTAGTCGTGAATAAAGAGAGGATTTTTATGGAGAACATCGGGGCGGTGAAGGAGTTGTGTAAAGTCACCGATAATTTGGAGAATCGAATCGATCAGTTAGAAAAGATTAATCGCAGGTTGAACAAGTTGAAACGAGGCGATAGTTTGAAATCGAACAGTACAATTGGAAGTGGAAATACGATGAAGCACGTGCAACATTCGAAGAAATGTTTTAAACATCATAAATGTATCGAGGAGAATGAGTTGTGCTCCACGAAGTTTATACAGGTTATAATCGTCGTTTTGATCTTGATTATGGCGTTTTGGTAAGAAAAAAATAATTTTTTACTCATTAATTATCAAAAAAAGTTAGTTTTTTGTTATATTTTTAATCCTCTATACAAATTATTTAAGATTATGCGAATCCCCACGTTTTGATCTTTATAAATGACCCAAAAATGGACTACTTCCGGTTATTAACTTCCGGAAAAATGAATTTTATTAAAATTTTTTGTTATATTTTTAATCTTGTTTACAAATTATTTAAGATTATTCGAAATCCCACGTTTCTATCTTTATAAATGACCCAAAAATGGGGTACTTCCGGTTATCAACTTCACGGAAAATTAATATTATTAATTTTTTTTGACAAATTCGTTATCTGTATTAAGAATCTTGTCATATAATACCATTAACGACGTTTCAATGATTAAAATCAAGCTAAAATAGGTTACTTCCGGTTATCAACTTCCGGCAAAATTGGTATTATTAAAATTTTTTGGAAAATTCGTTATTTTTATCCAATATGCTTTAATACGACATCATTAATAGCCTTTTTATTCATTAAAACAACCGATAAAAGGGTTATATCCGGTTATCAACTTCCGGAAAATAAATTTTTTCTATAAATTTCTAAAAAAATCGTAATCTTTATTAAAAATCTTGCCATATCATGTCATTAACGACGTTCCAATGATTAAAATCAAGCTAAAATGGGTTACTTCCGGTTATCAACTTCCGGAAAAATTGGTATTATTAAATTTTTTTGACAAATTCGTTATCTTTATCAAATATCTTTTAATACTACACCATTAATAGCGTTTTTATTTATTAAAACAACCGTTAAAAGAGTTACTTCCGGTTATCAACTTCCGGAAAATAAATTTTTTCTATAAATTTCTAAAAAAATCGTAATCTTTATTAAAAATCTTGCCATATCATGTCATTAACGACGTTCCAATGATTAAAATCAAGCTAAAATGGGTTACTTCCGGTTATCAACTTCCGGAAAAATTGGTATTATTAAATTTTTTTGACAAATTCGTTATCTTTATCAAATATCTTTTAATACTACACCATTAATAGCGTTTTTATTTATTAAAACAACCGTTAAAAGAGTTACTTCCGGTTATTAACTTCCGGAAAATAAATTTTTTCTATAAATTTCTAAAAAAATCGTAATCTTTATGAAAAATCTTGTCATATGATGTCATTAACGACGTTCCAATGATTAAAATCGAGCTAAAATGGGTTACTTCCGGTTATCAACTTCGCGGAAAATTAATATTATTGATTTTTTATGACAAATTCGTTATCTTTATTAAGAATCTTGTCATATAATACCATTAACGACGTTTCAATGATTAAAATCGAGCTAAAATGGGTTACTTCCGGTTATCAACTTCCGGAAAAATTGGTATTATTAAATTTTTTTGGCAAATTCGTTATTTTTATCAAATATGCTTTAATACGACACCATTATTAGCCTTTTTATTAATTAAAACAACCGATAAAAGGGTTACTTCTGGTTATCAACTTCCGGAAAATAAATTTTTTCTATAAATTTCTAAAAAAATCGTAATCTTTATTAAAAATCTTGTCATATGATGTCATTAACGACGTTCCAATGATTAAAATCGAGCTAAAATGGGTTACTTCCGGTTATCAACTTCCGGAAAAATTGGTATTATTAAATTTTTTTGGCAAATTCGTTATTTTTATCAAATATGCTTTAATACGACACCATTATTAGCCTTTTTATTAATTAAAACAACCGATAAAAGGGTTACTTCTGGTTATCAACTTCCGGAAAATAAATTTTTTCTATAAATTTCTAAAAAAATCGTAATCTTTATTAAAAATCTTGTCATATGATGTCATTAACGACGTTCCAATGATTAAAATCAAGCTAAAATGGGTTACTTCCGGTTATCAACTTCCGGAAAAATTGGTATTATTAAATTTTTTTGTCAAATTCGTTATCTTTATCAAATATCCTTTAATACGACACCATTAATAGCCTTTTTATTAATTAAAACATCCGATAAAAGAGTTACTTCCGGTTATCAACTTCCGGAAATTAAATTTTTTGTACAAATTTCTAAGAAAATCGTAATCTTCATTAAAAATGTTATTATATAATGTCATTAACGACGTTTCAATGATTAAAATCGAGCTAAAATGGGTTACTTCCGGTTATCAACTTCCGGAAAAATTGGTATTATTAAATTTTTTTGTCAAATTCGTTATCTTTATCAAATATCCTTTAATACGACACCATTAATAGCCTTTTTATTAATTAAAACATCCGATAAAAGAGTTACTTCCGGTTATCAACTTCCGGAAATTAAATTTTTTGTACAAATTTCTAAGAAAATCGTAATCTTCATTAAAAATGTTATTATATAATGTCATTAACGACGTTTCAATGATAAAAATCGAGCTAAAATGGGTTACTTCCGGTTATCAACTTCCGGAAAAATTGGTATTATTAAAATTTTTTGACAAATTCGTTATCTGTATCAAATATCTTGTAATACCACACCATTAATAGCCTTTTTATTTATTAAAACAACCGAAAAAAGGGTTACTTCCGGTTATCAACTTCCGGAAAATAAATTTTTTGTACAAATTTCTAAGAAAATCGTAATCTTCATTAAAAATCTTGTTATATAACGTCATTAACGACGTTTTAAAGTTTAAAAATAACCCATTTATCGGTTACTTCCGGTTGTCAACTTCCGGAAATATAAGTTTCGTTAAAAATTTTTAAATGTATCGTTACCTTCGTTGAATATCCGGTAATTTGAGGCTATTAAGATTGATTTTATACTTACAAATAACCGGTAAAGGGTTACTTCCGGTAATCAACTTCCGGGAAAATTAACATTATTAAATTTTTTTAATAAATTCGTTGTTTTCATCGCAAATACAGCATTATGAGGCCAAACGCAACATTTTTCTATTTAAAAATTAACCAAAAAGGGTTACTTCCGGTTATCAACTTTCGGGAAAATTAAATTTGTTTAACAAATTCTTCATCTTCATTAAAATCCATTTAAAACCATCCAAAACTCGATGTTGTATCTCTAAAAATAACCGAGATATCGTTACTTCCGGTTACCAACTTCCGGTTTATCAACTTTGAGATAACCCCATCGAGTTTGGGCTCATTTCAAAGCATTTTTTATTTCCTATCATATAGTAACCATGAAAATTAAATTTGTTCCAATTTATAACCTAAAAAATCCTTTTTTCGCAGTTTGGCAGCTATAACAACGTTGTATTTGATCGAAACGGGACACAAGCAACTTCCCCAACCAAATTTGCATTTGAAACATTATTATAGTACAAATAAACCGATCCAAACCACCAAAAATCATCAAAGATGGGATTTACCTTTCAACATTCCAACAGAAATTCCATATAAAGATAACGGTAAAATCAAAATTATTTAATTTTTTATGATTTTGTATGATTTTCGTTTTATTAGGAGTAGAAAAAGCAATAGAAATAACCCCAATTGATAAAGAATTTTCAAAAATAATAGGTAAACCCATCGATTGCGCTAACTTCGATGATTTGGACCCAATTAATTCTTGCACTGTAAGTAATTTTAATATTATTGATTAATTAATTGAATTAAACAATTATTTCTTTTTAGTCATTCTGTTGTACCACAATCATTGAAAAATCAATTGGATCACACCTCACATTCAAAGAGAAATCGTCTAAACCGACCAAAAATAAAACATTAACCTCCCAATTAGAAAAAACCAACAAAATAACGAAACTTCCTCACAAAACGCGTCAAAAAAGAGACGTTGATGACATCAACGACAAAGAAAACACCTACGATGGGACCCCAGATGAAACGAACCCCCTTCGAATTACAATTCAAGGCAAAAACTTCAGTACCGACATCACGCGTGATTATTTATTGGAAGAGGATGGATTGGGGATGTCCAATTTTACGTACGACGTTCCAATTTCGAAGTATATGCCCGATTCGTATGTGAGAGTCGTGTTTAGGGCGCATCAAAGGAACGTGGTGGTCGAGCAGTGTCACTCGACGCGGTTAAGGCCGTGTTCATCCCCAATGATGAGTCCAAATGAAAATAAGACGCAAAACGGGGGATATACGGTGGATGAGAACGTTCCTGTTCAAATGATTAATGATCATGTTTTCGTTTTTGAGGTCGATATGACGGATTCGCAAGCTAAAATTATGACTTATAGGCATACACAACGACAGAATCAAGTAAATTAAATCAATTTATTAATTATTAATTAATTAATTCCTTTTTTTTGTGTTTTAGAATATTTGTAAGATTTCTCCTTCGAAGCTCGGACTTGAATTCACAGAGTACAACTTTAAATTTTACCGACCTTGCGATGAATAACTTTTAAACGATAAATTTAGTTTTATTATGTGATTATTTTCGTGTAGATATTTTTTTAATTACGTTGAGGTGCATTACGATTTAATTAAATTTAGGGTGCAATATAAGATGTTTTAAGTAAGCCGATCTCTCTCCTTTCATTGTAATTAATTTCCGTTTTTATTTAATACGAATTAATTAAGTTAAGATGTACTTAATTAAAATAAAAATAAATTCCGTCCGATTTAGAAAGTAAGGTTAGATACAAATAGGAATTAGAGTTATTAGTAATTTCTAGTCTAATTTTGTTTAAATAAAAACATCACTTATTATTATAAAATATTATTTTAAAAATAAATATTTTAGAAATTAATTTAAACTTTTTTAGTAAAAATCATTAAAAATTTCGAGGTTATGTCAAACGTCACTTTGACGTTTTAATAAAATAATCTTTTTTAACGATTTCTTTTTTAATTTTAATTATTTCATTAATTAAAATAAATTTTAATTTAACCTAATTGAACATAAATTTAAAAAGGAAATTAAATTTGCCTCCTAAACGAAACGAACATTGAGGTTATGTCACTATTCTTGTTGGTATTAAATCTTTAATCTTTTTAGAATGGATTATTAACGAAAAGATTGATTTAAAAAGATGAAATTTGATATTTAAAGCATTATAAGAAGGTATTTATTAACCCAATCCCTAAATTAATTGCTTATTTAAAATAAAAATCATAAAAGATATTGAGGTTATGTCAAGTGTCACGTTGACATTTAAATATTGACGTTTTAATAAAATAATAATCGTTTTTAATGATTTTCCTTTTTAATTTTAATTATTTCATTCATATAAATAAATTTTAATTACATTTTTTTTAATTCAACCCAATTAAACATAAATTTAAAAATAAAATCTAATTTCCCTTACAAAAGGAAACGAAATTTGAGGTTATGTCACTATTCTTGTTGTTATTAAATCTTTAATCATTTTAGATGAATTATTAACGAAAATGTTGATTCATAAAGATGGAAATTGATATTTAAAGCATTATAAGAAGGTATTTATTAACGCATTCCCTAAATTAATTGTTTATTTAAAATAAAAATCATAAAAAATTACGAGGTTATGTAAAACGTCACTTTGACAAATAAATATTGACGTTTTAATAAAATAATAATCGTTTTTAATGATTTTCCTTTTTAATTTTAATTATTTCATTAATATAAATACATTTTAATTACATTTCTTTTAATTCAACCCAATTAAACACAAATTTAAAAATAAAATAAAATTTCTCTAATTTCCCCCCCAAATCAAAACGAACATTAACGTTATGTTGTTCTTTTCAGAATGGATAATTAACGAGAAAATTGATTTAAAAAGTTGGAAATTAATAATAAAAAGGTATTTATTAACCCATTCCGTAAATTAATTGTTTATTTATAAGAAAAATCATAAAAAATTTCAGGGTTATGTCAAACGTCACTTTGACAAATAAATATGTATTGAAGTTTAAAATAAAATAATAATCGTTTTTAATTTTAATTATTTCATAAATTAAAATAAATTTTAATTAAATTTCTTTTAATTTAACCCATTTAAACATAAATTTAAAAATAAAATAAAATTTCCCTAATTTCCCCCACAAAATGAAACGAACATTGAGATTATGTCACTATTCTTGTTGTTGTAATATCTTTATTCTTTTTAGAATGCATAATTAACGAAAAGATTGATTCAAAAAGATGGAAATTGATATTTAAGGCATTATAAGAAGGTATTTATTAACCCATTCCCTTAATTAATTGTTTATTTATAAGAAAGATCATAAAAAATTTTGTGGTTATGTCAAACGTCTAATAAATGTATTGACGTTTAAAATAAAATAATAATCGTTTTTAATGATTTTCGTTTTTAATTTTAATTATTTCATAAATTAAAATAAATTTTGATTAAATTTCTTTTAATTTAACCCATTTAAACATAAATTTAAAAATAAAATAAAATTTCCCTAATTTCCCCCACAAAATGAAACGAACATTGAGGTTATGTCACTATTCTTGTTGTTATAATATCTTTATTCTTTTTAGAATGCATAATTAACGAAAAGATTGATTCAAAAAGATGGAAATTGATATTTAAGGCATTATAAGAAGGTATTTATTAACCCATTCCCTTAATTAATTGTTTATTTATAAGAAAGATCATAAAAAATTTTGTGGTTATGTCAAACGTCTAATAAATGTATTGACGTTTAAAATAAAATAATAATCGTTTTTAATGATTTTCGTTTTTAATTTTAATTATTTCATAAATTAAAATAAATTTTAATTAAATTTCTTTTAATTCAACCCAATTAAACATAAATTTAAAAATAAAATAAAATTTCCCTAATTCCCCCTCCAAAACAATCCGAACATTGAGGTTATGTTCTTCTTGTTATTATTTAATTCTTTTTAGAATGGAAAATTAACGAAAATATTGATTAAAAAAAGATGGGAATTGATATATTAGAGCATTGCAAGAAAGTTCGTGCGGAGCACGGCCCCCCTTATTCATGCCCAATCGAGAAATGCGGAAGAACTTACAAATCAGTGTGCGGGCTTCAATATCATTTAAAAAGTTATGATCACGATAATCCCACGCCTCAAGTCGCGCCTCCTACGACACCTAAAAGCAATAAAAAGGGTCGAGGGAATCGGGGTACCCCCTCAACGAGTAAATTACCCGAAAAAAATCTTATCCCGGAGCCGTTAACGCAAGATGAGGCCCAAAAAATGGTGCAATTCCAATTAAATAACAACCAAGTGTTTCGTGTAAACATCAATGAGGTTCTTGAAGTTTGTTCTTTGGAAGATTTCCCTCGAAATAACGATGTGGAAGAGGTTAAACCAACGGAGCATATCCCACTTCCTGAAGCGACTTACAAAGAGCTTGATTCTTATAATATTTGCGACGCCCCACCTCGCCCCAACGCCTACATAAGATTCATCGAGAAAAGTGCTGAAGAACTCGACGGTGAGGTTGAATATGACGTCGATGAAGAAGATACAGCTTGGTTATCGATTATGAACGAAAAACGCGAAGAACAAGGACTTCCCCCGGTTTCGGTGGATTCTTTGGAGTTATTAATGGATCGATTCGAAAAAGAATCGTATTTCCAAGCCGCGGTTAACGGCCAAACGGGGGCTGTCGTCGACGATGACGCCGTGTGTTGTATTTGCATGGACGGGGAGTGTCAAAACACAAATGTGATTTTATTTTGTGATATGTGTAACTTGGCGGTGCATCAAGACTGCTATGGGGTCCCCTATATCCCTGAAGGACAGTGGTTATGTCGAAGGTGTTTGCAATCACCATCTCGAGCGGTCGATTGCGTGCTTTGCCCCAATCAGGGGGGCGCTTTCAAACAAACAGATCGTAGCCAATGGGCCCACGTTGTTTGCGCGCTTTGGATACCTGAGGTGAGGTTCGCAAATACGGTTTTTTTGGAGCCGATAGATTCAATTGAGACGATCCCTCAAGCGCGGTGGAAATTAACTTGCTACGTTTGTAAGCAAAAAGGAATCGGGGCGTGTATTCAATGCCACAAAACTAATTGTTACTCGGCTTTCCACGTAACTTGCGCCCAACAAGCTGGGTTATACATGAAAATGGACACCGTCACTAAAGATGGTTGCGAAACGCAACCTTTATTAGTCCAAAAAATCGCATTTTGCGACGTTCACGCCCCCCCCGATTTTAGCGACACAAAAAAAGAAGATGTTAAATTAAAAATGAAACAAGCGAGGAAATTGCTCGCGAAAAAACGCTCCTCCGTCCCCGTAATTCTAATCCCTACAATCCCCCCAGAACGAATCCAAGAAATCGGATCGTTGGTTACAATCCAAAAAAAATCTCAATTCATTCAACGCTTAATCGCTTATTGGACGTTAAAGCGTCAATTTCGAAATGGGGTTCCCCTTTTACGCCGCCTACAAAGTAGCCAAGACGTCGCTAATGTTTATCCCGGGAATGTTCGGGATTCGGGAACTTGGAATGTTGATACGATGGAGTTAATTCGGCAATTAAAATATTGGCAGTGTTTGAGGCAAGATTTGGAACGTGCGAGGTTGTTGTGCGAGTTGGTTCGGAAGCGGGAAAAGTTAAAGGTGGAGTTGATGAAAGCGAAACAACGGTGTTTAAATGTTGAGTTAAAACCGTTGGAGGCGAGTTTGAGGAAAGTTTTGGATCTGATCGCGGCGAAAGATGTGAATGAAATATTTTTGGAGCCGGTTGATTTGGAGGAGGTGCCCGATTATACCACGGTCGTCACCGAGCCCATGGATTTGAGCACGATGACTAAGAAATTAGACGACGGGTTGTACCCCAATTTGAAATCGATCGAAATCGATTTTGAGTTGATGATTTCGAACTGTTTGGCTTATAATAATAAGGATACGGTGTTTTATAAGTAAGTAAAAAAAGATAACCTCACTTTTTATTTATTTATTTTTTTTTTTAAGGTTATGTTTTGTAGGGATTTACTTAATTCCCTAAGGCCCAAAAAATGGT